>JAQGBB010000130.1:0-26099 GCA_034691745.1 Prismatolaimus dolichurus
TTGCTTCAAAAACTTACGTGCTCGTGTTTTTTTTGTCAAACGGCAGGATGCCTTTTCGGCTTTGCTGATTTACTTGTCTCTTTTCTGGTTATGGAAAATATAATCGATAATGCGTGTGAGCTTTTCGGCGAACCTGACTGAAAGTAGACGTCGATTTCGGAGTCGGCGCGTGCTAATTCGGCCGCTGTATGAATCGCGTTCAACAAATCGGTTTGTGTTTTCGCATCCAGCGCGACTCTGAAACTTTTACAAGCTGCCTTGCGCTTCTGCGCGAATTACGTGAGCTAACGCGCCGCATGCAAAGAGAAAGCTGGCCAGGCGTGAGTAAGCTTTTTGAGTGACAGCTCTGGTGAAGCAGAGTGGTGCAGTGGTAGCGCGTTTGGACTATTGACCAAAAATCCGTGGATCGAAACCATGCTCTGCTTCCAACGTTTTTGCACATTTTCCATGATCTCACTTTTCCATGCTGTTCACCTCCTTTATCATTTCGTCTACGATACGGCTCGTGTCTAGCACGTATTCTCCTTTTGCCTGATCTCGCCGCTGGCCGTTTTTATCCCGAGGTGATTTTCGTTCATCTGATACCATTCAGCCAGCAGCGCGAGATCTTACGTCGTGTTTGATTCACGTGATTCTCTGTCACGTTTTGCCGCGGTAAGCTGTGTCGCGGAAATTGCGTAGTGTTTCATCGGAATCGTTGTCGGTAGAGCAACGAAAGATCCGATTTCCCATGAGAATCTGCGGCGAAAGCGGAACATATCCACCACAATGGCACAATTGTTAGTTCGTGTCGTGCTTGAAGAGGCCTGTAAACCATATATGTATAACCACTTTATACTGAGGACGTGCCAACCGCGGAGCCAGGATTTTTCGACAGAAGGACTCCGACTGGCGAAGCCATCCGGCGGGCGGTCCGGGGGCGGAGCCCGTCGTAGGGACAGAGCTCCCTAGAAACGGGGGTCCGCGGCATAACCCCGAAAAAATTGTGAAAAATGCGCATGTGCAAACGTCATCTCCCTTAGTTTTGGACGTTTTTTCGCGATTTTTGGAAGCTTGGCTCTTTAGTAGCGTTTTCTTTGAGAAAATTTTTGAAGAAAAAAACGCTTGTGAAAACGTTGATTTTCGTTACTTTTTGACACTTCCTCGATTTCCCCGGACTGACTTTTTGGTAAGGGCTATTCACAATGATTGATTTTGGCCGTGTCTAGCAGGTTGAAGCACACTTAAGACCGTCACCTGCAAACGCAAAAGTGCGTATCGTATTTGTAAGTATTTTAAATAGCTCCCATATTAAGAACGGTTTACCAGTCGCCAGTTGCTTGCACGAAAAAATCAAGAATTTTTTAAAATTCTATTCAAATTTAACGTTCTCTAGAAACTTTAATGCTCCCATAGTTTCGATCATCGCTCGAGTTTGCCACCTCCCTCGTCTCCGCCTCGTCGATGAACTCCCTAACGATCAGGTTCACCGGCTTGCCAGCCGTCTCCGGCATCGTCCGCCAAAGGGCCCCGAGTGCAACGACGGACGGCGCAATGAACACAACGAGAATAGCGAGCGGACCACAAAGATTGAGCAACACCGGGAGCACCGCAATCTCGATCGTACAGCAAGCGGCGAGAACAACCGACACGATTACCATTCCAGCCGTTCTCGCGTGCTGCGGAAAGAGCTCCGTCGGCACAAACGGCGCAATGACAGGCGGTCCGAGCGGGGCGAGCCAAAAGTTAACCGAAAGTCCAACGACAGCGACGTACTTCAACCAGTTCGCATCGGTAAATACGCGAACAGCTAGCGTTCCGCACACGACGTAGACAGAAAGGGCAGCGATCATCACTGCGCCGAAGTGAAGAACCATCCTTCGACGCCCGAGGCGTTCAACGAGCACCGCCGCGACGGGCGTCAAAAGGAGCAGCGGGGGACTTAGCGCAATCGTTAGGCTTGCGGCTACAGAAGCGGACAGACCGAGATTGAGGAAAATTGCGGTCGAAAAGTAGAGTACGACAAAAGGACCAGAACAGGCGGCAAGAACGTCTGCCCAAATGGTCACAATGAGCGCTCTCCGCAAGTGGCGTTCAGTGATAAGATGGGAAAGTTTGAAAACCGGTTTCGTTTGATCGTGTTCTTCGTGGAAGTCGCCGAGAACTTCGTCGACATTGTGGTGCTCTTCGCCGTAGAGGAAGCTCACGTTTTTCCTCGCCTGCGGCTTGTCGTTCAGCGTTGTGTACAGGTCCTTCGGCGAATCGGGCAGCCAATGGGAAATGAGGATCCCTGTTCCAGAAAACGCCGCGGGCAACAGGCAGTAAATGCCCCAAAGCGCCTCCGTTCCCAGCGCGCCCGGCAGGCCCACGACGGAGGCGAGAAGCGCACCAGCGTAGACGCCAATGCAGACGAACATCGACGTGAATCCACGCGCACCCGGCGGACTACATTCGGAAAGATACGTAGGCCCCACGACATGGAGGGTCCAAACGACGCTCATTGATCCGAGCACCATTGCGAAGATGAAGAGCTCAATCGAATTGGTGTATCTCGCAAAACACTCGGCAATGCAGGCGACAAAGGTAGATCCACAGCCGAGGAGGAAAAGCGTCTTTTTGCAGCCGAAACGCCGTTTAAGCGGGTAGGCAAACCACGCGAACGTGCAGGCGCCGACGGAGCCCGAGGCGATGATGCAGCCCCAGGCGAGCAGGAGCGTCGGGGTGCTCAGCGCAACGCCGTAGTGGCTCGTGAGTGAGGTGTTCGTGAACTGAACGAGGATGCCCTGGATTTGGTTGACGCTCGAGAGAAAGTAACCGGTAGGCACTGCGCAGAAGAGACAGACGGCTAGGCTGAGCGCGAGGAGGGGAAACTCGAGCTGAATTCCGCCAGGGCAGCGCATGATGTGACGTGACGATGAGTTGATGACTTTCTTTCGGTTTTGTATGTGAAGGTGCAAGTTTCGTCGTTGTGCAAGAAAGTATCGTTACTGCAAACGCGCTGGAGGTGATTCCAGTCTTTCGACGACATGAATGACAGAAGTACGTCGTAAACGCTCTCCGGGAAAATCTAGTGGAATGCCCGAGACGTGCACTGCAGGCCCTTTGATCTCAAAGCGTGAATTGTTTAATGAAGTATTTTGCACATTTTCTGCATACTTTTTTCGATTACTCGGCAGATTTCGGGAACGATTAAGCGATGCCCTTGATCTGGCAGACTACCTTTCCGGTCCACAGTACGCACGAAAATACAATACCGACGAGCTGAAATCTGTTAGTGGGTACCTAATAGGGAACAACTTTTTACGCCTACAGCCAGACGTCGGATGTCAGCGTTGCGACGAACTTGAGTAGAGATCGCTTTTTTTCTCTAAAAAGTATAGCTCTAGCTGGATGCCCAAAGCAAAAGAAACGCCCATTTGTCAGTTACACGCACACACCTTATAAGCTGAGCAATTCACGAAGATCCTACTGCAACATGCACGTCGCGAGATGTCGTTTATGCAATTGGAATTACAAGAACTTTACTTCTGGACCTGCTCGAGAAGACGAAACCTAGCAGTCCGTACTATTTGTCGTTTGCAGACTACCGTAGCTGCTGTCGGGCAATCGTGCTACTCTTCTCGTCTCAGCTTCGTCCATGAAATCACGGACGATCTTATTGACAGGCTTGCCGGCCGTCTCCGGCATCAGCCACCAGAGAGCAACGAGAAGGGCGAGCGACGGACCAATCATAACGATGATGACGGCGAGCGGACCACAAACTTCGAGCAACGACGGGAACACCGTGGTGGCGATTGTTGCGCAGCCCGCGAGCATCACCGAAGTGACCACGATGGCGGCCGTTCTCGCATGATGCGGAAAGAGCTCCGTCGGAAGGAACTGCGCGATCGTCGCAGGACTGAATGGTACAATCCAGAAGTTGCTCAAAATACCCATTGCCGCGACGTATTTGAGCCAAGTCGCTTCCGGAAAGAGTCGAACGGCTAACGTTCCGCAGAGGACGTAGAGCGCGAGTGCAGCTATACATATAAGTCCAGAGCCGAGGAACATCTTTCGGCGACCGACGCGTTCAATGAGGACGGCGGCGAGTGGGGTCAAAACGGGCACAAGTGGAACCATTGCAATCGTTAGACTTCCGAGGCGGGCAAGCCAAGGTTGAGAAAAATTCCGTTCGAGAAGTAGGGCACCGCGTAGGGACCACAAGTGGCGGCCGGAGCGTTTGCCAATAGTGCGACGACGAGGGCACGTCTCAAGTGGCGTTCGGTCAGAAGATGAACAATCTTGAAGTCTTCCTTCGTCTGTTGATGTTCTTCGTGAAAATCGTCGATTACGGCGTCGACGTCGTGATGTTCCTCGCCGTAGAAAAACGAAACGTTTCTCCTCGCTGTGGGCTTATCGTTCAACATCGTGTACAGGTCCTTCGGTGAGTCGGGCAACCAGTGAGAAACGAGCACGCCAACTGCACCGAACACCGCAGGCAAGAACATCTAGATGCCCCATAGGCTCTCAGTACCCATCGTCGCTGGAAGACCCAGAATGAAGGCCACTAAGGTGCCCGTGTAGAACCCAAGCACAAGCGACATCGCCGTGAATCCGCGCAAGCCGGGAGGGCTGCACTCGGAGACGTAGGTCGGCCCGAGGGTGTTGATTGTCAAACCGACGCCAACTCCGGCAGTAAACATGCCAAATATGAGGAGTTCCATCGAGCAGACATACTTTGCGACGCATTCGGCGATGGCACCAACGGTCAAGGATCCGCAGCCCAGTAGGAAAAGCGTTTTCTTGCACCCAAAGCGTCGTTTAGGGGATAGGCGAGCCACGCCATCGTACACGCCAACATTATTCGACGCGACGAAGACGCCCCAGACGAGGAAAAGAGCGGGGCGACTTGGCGTCGATCCAAAGTGTTCGTGCAGTGAGCTGTTCATGAACTGTACGAGGATGCCTTGGATCTGGTTGATGCTCGAGATAATGTAGCCGGCGGCGAACGCACAAAAAACGCTAAATGAGAGGCTAACCGTGAGGAGTGGAAGTTCGAGTTGAATACCGCCTGGGCACCGCATTGTAAAAGGCGCCGGGAATTTTCAGTGTCGTGCAGATGTTGTGAAGTCGCTTCGTAGAGAAGAAAAATGCCGACCGATGCGGGAGTATAAAATTTAGATTGATATTTCCAATTTGAAAATTTTTGCGTATCTGATACTGTTTATCTTGTCTTCGACGTTTCCGCTGACTTTGCGAATGTGTCAGACCCTCAACGTGCTCGCAGTGAGGCCAGTTGTTAAAATCTTCTGATGCGTCTGCGACGAAAAGCGTGCGGTTTAACAAAAAAAATACAAAAAACTTTTTTAGTCTTTTTTTGCATCCTGCCTGGCAGCGCGCAGCGCGTATAAAAGAATAGCTAACTGGTTCCCTTCCTATTCCACACTTTATCCCCCTCCGTATCCCCCACCTTATCTCCCCTTATCCCCACGTAACCTCCATCTATCCCTCCGTATCCCCTTATCATCCAGCCACCAAAGTTAGAGGACGGTGTGACCAAGTTGTTCATGGTAGGCACCAACTTGCCAATGGTATGCGACAACTTGCCAATGGTAGGGAAACAAAGTTCCTTCGAAAAATTTTTTTTCGAGAGAGCGAGGAAAAACGTAGTCCATACATAGACAAAGCGTGGCTTCCTTCTCTCTCTTGCTTCAGAAACTTTTGTGCCCGCGTTTTTTTGCCAAACGGCATGATGCCTTTTCAGCTTTGCCTATTTACTTGTTCGCAGAGTGTTGTCTTGACTGTGCATTTCTCAAGCGCTCATCTTCTGCTGCTCACAGGGACAAGGCAAACAAGTCAGCTGCAGCTATCCTCGAAACTCATCGCCGCCGTGCGTGACAGTGGACTTAGTAACCACTTTCAACAAAAACCATTCGCAACAGTATGACGCACAATGTGCATGCTTTCCAACACATGCCGGCGGACTTATGCCAAAAGCGTTGATGATCATGCGTTAGAGGCTGAACTGCCACAGGCGCTCCAGTTTCGGTGGGACAAAAACAGTCAAACATTCAACAGCCGACTTCTTGCATCACCGCTTACTAATCTCAAAACGAAAAGCAACACTGGACATCTGATTACTCGATTTACGTGCCCGAAGTTTCGCTCCGCTTCGACGTTGTAAACACACAACTTGGGAGCGCTCGGCCTTTTGGCCCTATTAGCCTGCTGCCGTGGAGCTCCGCATGCGAGCAAGCCAGCTAAAACATTGTGATCCAGCGATCACCGACTGCCGTAAAGGATATTTGGCACATTTTTGCTTTTTTTTCTGAGAGCTCTATTGATTTAGCACCGAAAACCTTTTAGCTACATCAAGGAAAAGTTTTAGAATTTTCTTTTCCTTTTTTCGTTCCGACATGCCCGGATATTTCCTTTCCCTTGCTTCCCCTCGCCTTTTTTCTTTTTCCTTGCGCTTTCCCTACCTCCAAATTTCTCCTTTTCCTTTTACTTCTGAAAAAGTCCGAAGGAAAATCAATTTTCTTTCTCCTTTTTTCTTTCATAAGCGTTTTCGGCCAAATGAAGATGGTCGGTTGTTCAAAAAATGCCCTTTGGGTCATTAATTTTTGGTCGATTCACTTGCTTGTCAAGTCGAGGGTCACGCAAATAATACTTTTTCGCCTTATGTGTAAACGCTACTGGTTGTGAATGTTTCTTCAAACATTTGTAATCAGGCCAAAGCATTTAACGACAGCGCAGCATAGGTATTCGTGCTAAGCATAGGTGACAGTCTGGAGTCGTACATGGCCAGCTGAAGTCATCAAACGGAACAAGGCAAGGCAACTTCGATGATATACGCTCATGTTGCTCTAATGTTCAAATATTTGTGTTCAATATTTGGAGTACAAATAAAGCTATTGCCGCAAGGGATGGCGAGTGGCAAAAAATTGTCAAATTTAGTGACAATTACGGTTGTGAAAAAGGTCAAAAAAAGTTTTTGAAAATTGTGTGATCAAAATCGGACAAAGGGAAAATTAAAAATTGCATAATTTTCCTTTTCCTTCCGCCAGTTCTAGAATTTTCCTTCACTTTTCCATTTTGTACCCTCTAGAATTTTCCTTTTCTTTCCCAAAAACCCGGAAGGAAAATCAGTTTTCTTTTTCCTTTAAAATACCAGCTATACTACACCTTTAAAAAACAAGCAACCGTAGGACCACGATTGTAGTACGCGTATCTGTTAGAAATACAGCCAAAATTCATGCAGAACAATGCAAACGAGCAAAATCCACACAAATTATAAAATCTATAAAATGATGGATAAAATTCACTGAAAAATAAAATTCGCAAAATATAATCCATAGGAAATAAAATTAGTAAACAATAAAATTCACGAAATATAATTCATAAAAAATAAAATCCATAAACTATAATTCATATGATCTTTAGTGCGCAATATCCTGATATTCTTCTCCTTTCTTGCTGAATTTTAATACCGATTGTCATGAAAGTTTCTCTTCCAATGCTGAAAGTGTGTGAAAACGACCGTCAGGTTTGAGAAAGTTCTGCTGAATTTTAACATTTATATTTCCAGAGATCTCGAGGGAAAACATGAAACTCGCGAACGATGTTGGGGCGTTTTCCATTTAATTTGATGAGAATGAAGAGCGCTGTAGCTTAAAGCTGACGGGTTGTTTTTCCGAGATTCACGTTATTATAAACGTAGAAGTAATTTAGCTATACAGCACGTTGCGCAACAAGAAGCGGCGCCTAACAGCACGGATCTTGGAAACGATGTGACAGGATATCCGGCGCGAGAAGAAGAACAAAGAATTACGTGTGGGGACTGGTCTGGCAGATGCGCAGAGCGCAACAACACGCCCACTGCTCAAGTTGCAAGTAAATCTCAAACTCGAATTTTTTGGATGCTAAATTTTCTTATTTTCTGCAAAATGTGCCGACTATACATTTTGATGCCTTCATTGCCTCTTAACTCCTTTTTTTGGCAATAGAAAAAAGCTGTTAATGCGTAGCTGAACAAAAATCGCAAGAAAAAAGAAAAACGATTTTTCGAATTTGTACGTCAGTATGAAATTCCGAACTTTCATTTTGAATGTCGACGCGTAGATGTGGAAATCGTTCCCTCAAATGAAGATGTGACTGCAATATCGGATGACAGGAAAAGCTGCCCTCCGAAAAGCCTATATTGACACTGGGGCTGAATAAAAAAGCCGCATAGTGCCTACCGCAGAATAGCAACGGATCAATAACAGAGTAGATCTGCGAATGAATGGTTGGCTGGTCTGACAACTGAACTAGAACGTTTCGTGATTACAGCTTTTGAAAAGAGTTTCGTCGCGACAGCTGCTGTCACTGACAAATGGTGTTTCCTTGAAACTCATTTATTTAACCAGCGTTTATTTTTCATCAGTTTCTGATGGTCTTTACACGCACTTTTCTTTTGTGTGCTCGTGAACAATTGTCAGCGCTTTGTTTTTGGCCCTGCTTTTCTGCGCACTTTGCTCGGGTTGCAAAAGTCGATCGCTGGATCGATCGCCATTCTTTGCCCTAATCTCCCGTCGTTGTCATTTGGTCGTCCATGTTCTGATTTTTTCTTTTATGGAAACGTTTGTAGCTTGCTTTTCAGTGAACTCAAAAACAACTTTATTTATGTTCTCATACATAACAAAATTTTCCGAAAGTGGCGAAAAGTTTGCGTGAAAAATCCTGGTCCTACTATCCCGTTGTGCCTTTTAGCGGGTGCCCCATCCCGGTCGATGAGCACGTGATTTTAGCTTGCTTTTTATACATAATTGATGAGCTACCACGTGGTTTGAAGCGTAACTCAATTAGCGCAATTCGACGCCTAGTTGCCTGGAATATCATCGAATTTCATGCTTCTGAAAGTAACTGTAACAAATCTGCATAGCATGGCACCGACATGCACGCTTTTTAACTTGTGGCTGGTTGGAATTTTCTTCCCGCGCTCTCCACGTGCACTGGAAACCGCGCAGTAAATATTTCGTGGCGGCACTGAATGATTGACTAATGATGCTTCTTCGCCAGACTAGCCTATTACGCAGCGAGCGACGCATCCTCTTTTCCGTGATATAGAATCATGTAAATCGAGCGTGAGCATGCAGTGCTCTCTCTCCGCGCTACATACGTCAACAGCATGCGAAACGAGTCGCTTTTCGTCCGTCGTGCAAAACATATTATAGCCCCCTGCGCGTGGGAATTGTACACAGGGCTTGGAGAAAAAGCTTCACGGAAAATCGCAATAACGTGCCGGTTTATCTCGATCATTGAAGCATGAGAGCACGAGTGTTTTCAAGTTCGGTTTCTTTCAAGTTTAGAGTGACCTGCCACATTAAGCTGAAGTTTACTCTATAGCTTTTAAGTAAAATTGTCGCTACCGATTAGAAGCTTATAAAAAACTGCAACAAAAAAAAATAAAAAAGAGTAAGACCAAACAAACTGAAAATAATAAGATAAAAAATCAGTTTTGAGATTTTTCCCTATGTTCAAATTAACTGGAGCAAATTTGGCAGTCGTAGCTTTGGTAGAATTGTGATTTTTAAAATATCCACTTGAAAGTTTTTCAGAATCTACCATGATGACCTCATCTTACAACGAGACCGACTTGGAGACGATGTGTCGCGAATCACGACAACTACTGGCTACTAGGCTAACCACAAGCATTCTCCACGTGTCGATGGGCGCCCTCGGTCTCGCGTGCAACCTCCTCATCCTCGTCGTCGTTCTTAGCCAGCCGCGCCTGCGTTCCTCCTTCTATACGTCCGTCCTTCACGTCGCCGTCACCGAGGTACTCCTCGCCGGCACCACCTTCGGCATTGGCACAAAGCGAATCGTTCTCGCGCTCACCGACCAATCCGAGGTGTCGACGATTTTCCGCTGCATGATCGATCTCGGAACGCTCGTGTTCGCGCAGGATGCCTGCTGCGCTCAAACAATTTGCCTCTCATTCGATCGACTCGTCGCCGTCGCGTTCCCTGTTTTCTACCGTAACATGTTCTCGCATGGACGAAAAACGCAGCTGATCAATTGCGCAATGTGGTCGATCCCGTTCGCGTTCTGGGTCGTGTCGCTTGCGCATGTTTGGAACGATTATCGATTGGTACCGGTTTGCACCTTTGTCGCTACTTATACGCCGGCCGATGTAAGCTTTAATCCAGTCGGCGTGAACGGGTCGAGCTTCTTTCATATCTTTGGGATAGCGCTGGTCATCTTCATGCATATCACGATTGTCGCCATAGTGCAGGTGCGCCGACGGCGCGATCGATGTCAGGGAAGGAGGCCGGACGGAAGGGAGAGTAATAGCTTGAAAGTCACCAAAGCGGCTTTTCTGGTCGCCGGATTGTACACGTTCACGTGGTTGTTGACGGTGATCCTTCAATCGATCGTCGCCAGGCGACTGAGCCCTGAACAGAAGGTGTACGCGAGGGCGTATTTTCTGCTGATTCGAACCATTTCGACGACAAGATCTTTGATCATCTACGCGTGCTGCAGTGAGGAGTTTCGACGAGCTCTGCTGGAACTTTGCTGTCCGAACGTCGTGCGCTGCCGATCGCGAGAGATTGCTTTGGGTGTGAAGCGGCGAGAAACTGAGGAAAATCACAACGTGATTAGAAATGGGTCGACGGAACACGCGGAAGCGGGCGGTGACGTGAAGGACGATTCGGAGACTGCACCGCTGGGGGTCGACAACAAACTTAACGAAACATACGACACACACTGAACAAACTTTCAAATCAACATATCAAAAGCTTTGAACTTCTCGAATTAGAGCGAAAATTTGTGGAGTAATATTCAAAATCACAAGATTATCGCAATTTGTTTTCTAATGGGAGCTGTGAAGCTGCACAAAATCTGCCGTGTATATGTTACGAGTAAACGTGACCCATGCGCAGATGTCAAGTGGAAAGCAGAAAACGCGACTTTTTCTTGTGCAAAGCGTTGTCAAAACTAGGAAAATAGTGCGATTTTTGAACTCTCCCTGGAATACTGCTGGCAGGTATATAGTGTCCATGGAAAGTGTATAATTTTGGATCCTCTTCCGTAACACTTTGGAACAACTTGGCGTTGCTCGTTGTTCCACGATTCTGGGAAAAATTTTACAATGGCGGGTTGCCCTAGGGGCATTTAAAAATAAAGTGGATCGTCGCGTAAGTGAGGGATAGAGGGGCAGGGAGGGAGGGAGGGAGGGAGGGAGGAAGAAAGATATATGAATCATTGGTTGAACATCTTTTTATTTCACAGTCACAATCCCAATACAGGATGCAGCAACAAAGCAGGTGTGCCATGGCGATGTGTTGTGTGGTGTGTACAAGATTCGAGTCGACTTCAACTGTGCCCAGATTCTTCGACCCGAATCGGACCGCCATCACTTGGCACGTCGCTTCTAGTGCATATCCGTTACCTGCGTGCAGATCGGAGGGAAAGCTGATGTGACATGTTCTGCCACATTTTACAACATTTGCCATACGCGTGTACACAAAAAACTCCGTATCATGAACACGCTCCTCACAGTTGTATAATCTTTGAAAAAAATTGCTGCGAGCAATAAAAACCGCCACGCGCGACACACCAAGAAGGTCTGTCTGTCGTACGTGGGATGGTAAAAAGATTTTCGAACACTTTGAACGTTTTCACGTATCGTATGTACAATACTCACTGACGACGTTTTTCGACGTTTTAAAACTGCCCAGACCTTAATAAATATGGCCGAAACTGCACCCAAGAATGCACACAGACGCTAAAGTCTTCACAAAGGCTTCATTCGTTTCTGCAAGGTGACACCCTTTCAGGGTTTTCCTCAAGTCGTCGACTCACTCAACTTCATCGAGAAGATCTTCTGGCTCTTCTTCATTTTTCTTTTCTTGGCGCTCACGCTTCGGGATATCTACCAGAGCTGTGCTCAGTATCTTTCTGAGGACACGGTTTCGTCGACGACGATCTTCGTAAACGAAACAATCGATTTCCCGAACGTCACCTTCTGCATCGAGCTCTTCCAAGACGGATACGACTTTCAGAATTTCTCGCTCGACAATTCGACGCTCGCGCGGGAATTTCGCAACAGCCCCGAAGCGGCGGCAGCTTTTGATCTCATGAATGCCTCGCAGCTCTTCAATAGCGGCGAAGAACGAATGAACGCATCATTGTTGATCGACTGGGACGGCCCGACGGTGGAAAAGCGGATCGTTCTCTCAGCCGCATTGATCGATAACATCGTCACGCTCGAGAATAAACTTTGGGGCTTCACGGCGTGGGGTCTCATCACGCCGAAATACGTCATCTATTCCTGGAACTACATATGGGGCATTCTTCAGTCCAAGGAGGGTTTTGTCAGGCAGCCAATGGCGCGTACGACCGAAGCCGTTTTCGAACTCTACAAGTTCTACGTTTCGAGAGGTGTGATTTTGAAAAGCTCCTGCCACTTGTTGCGTCATGGACGTGTCGATTCTTGGAGATCTGATTTTTCAACGAGCTGTCCGGAAGTGGCATGACGTGACTGACGACGAATATCGCGACCGATAAGGATGCTGTATGCGCTCAAGAAAATATGCTCTGGTTGGGTGCTCTCCCATTTGTAAGATATAGCAATAACAATCTGTCTTCGACCGCCTGTGGGCGTTTTCACGTTTGATCATCGGACACGGCCGTGGGCGGCGATTGGTATCAGGCACTTTCTGCGACCGAACTATTCGAAGCGTGTGCCGAAAGTCAGCTTCGACTTTCATGGGCGACGTGCGGTGACGTCGCTATGTCAAGACTGCGACAATAATGCAGACGATAAGTATGGGCATGAAAAGCGTCGAGTATAAAATAATATTTGGAAATTTGCATTATTGGTGTAGCAAATTTCAAAAAGCTGATAAAAATAAAATCGGGGCAAAATTTTATACGGCAAAAATTTCAAAAAACCACAAAAGCCTCATTCACAAAAATTGCAAATGCGCCAGATAAAAGTGTAGATTACTAAAATTTTAAATATTCTTCATTTCTCGATTTAAAACAAAAGATCAAAAATGACTCCAAATGCTTTTGATTTTGCGGACTTTTAAAAATTTAGAAATTTTTAAAAATTCAAAAAATTCTCTCAGTTTCTAAAACTTACTTTCTTATATACACTGAGTGAATTGTCGTTACTTTCAGAGTTGAATAAATTTCATTGTTTTTCAAATTCTGCATTTTTTCAGGGCTCATACTCATTAACCGTGGACAGTTAACACTCTTGATCAAGTTCTAGTCATATATTTTCCTGTTTGTGTTTTGCAAGCCGGTTATGCTCAAAAAGTCAGTATGAAAATAAAATACGCTTTTCAGAGAACTAAATCCCACGTACAAGATTACCGCTCCGTTAGCGATCCGATACTCCTAGCTCGAGGAATAAATTCTCTCCGGAAACCTACCTTTTCGCAGTTTTACATGAAAAATGGCGATTTTTCAGATTCACCATAAAAAAGTCAAAACATTTTGTTTTATCAAACTTGTTTTCTTCACATAATTGTTTTCCGAAGAAAAAAATTTTTTGACCGAAAAATTCCAGAGCGCCGAATCGCGACACATTTCGTCACAAAACACACATTGGGGAGCGGAATTGTTTAAAAATTTTCTGCTGGAAGTTTTGATAGTGTGCCAAGACGTGTCCGCGAATTTGCTGCTACGTCTAAAACACGGTTGAACCCGAAGGCTGTCTCCACCGCGATGTACCAGGTGGGGGGACCGGTGGGGACAGTGGCCAACGAAACCAAGTACGAGTACAGCATCTTTTTATTCCGTGCGCTGCGGATAGCTTTACACAAGATGCAAAAAGCATCAGTTTCAGACCGTTCCGCTTTGTGTGCTCGAAGATAATGCGTTGGTTTGGGCCAAGTCCTGTGTTAATCGCTCAAATCGGTTTTCCAGCGTCTCCAGTCGAAATTGTAGACAATCTAAAGTCCCTGCGTGTTCTCCAGATGAGCAGACGGTGCAATGATCTGCTGACCTTCCAATCTTCGCAAATGATGATTTCACACTATAATTACGCGGTCTTGCTTGTTGGCTTTTCGCTTGAGGAGAAAAGTGCTCGACCACTTTTCGTGCCACGAAAACTGGAATGTGCACAAGAGCCGCGAAGGAGATTCCAATGTAAAGGCCTAAGATGCCTCCAAAGTTCGATATAAAATCGTCGAAGCTCATCGCCAGCTTTTCTTCGATTAGCAGGAAACTGAATTTGTCGATCTGCAGCTTGATCTCATTCGTCGATCGATTGGTAATCGATCCAGTATCGGTTGTCATCGAATACTTCGTGAAGCGACAGTCCTGCAAGCAGTGTTTTTTTTCTACAAGTTCGGAGTATAATAAGAAAAATTGCGTAGCCTCTTGGTAGAAACGGAACAAGTCGGACGTGCATACTGTAACACGAAAGTTCCAGACGTTTCAGTTCCTGGAATATTCAGCCCCAAAACCCATCTTTGAAGTTGCACCAGGCCTTAAATCTCAGCATCTACCAGAAAAAGATCAACTCAGTTCGTTTCTTCTTGTGATTGCTAGTTTGCGGACAATAATAGAGTGAGTTAAATTTGCTTCGAGAAGAAAGTTCCAGATGTTCCAGTTTCTGAAATGTTGAATCCCACATGCCTATCTTCAAACTTGATCTCTGAGTATTCCCATTAGGGTATTCGCTAGAAAAAATTTACTGCACCTGCTAACGTGCATACAACAGACAACGACTTTGGACAAACGTCATCGCTTAAGGCTACACGAGTGCCTGTCTACGTGGTACGTTATGTGCTTAAAACATTCTTTCGACTTGGCGGACACTCAAAAAGACAAAAAGGTTGTCAGCAAGCTCAGAAACGGAAACTTTTTGTGCTGCCGAAAAAATTCGACATTTGCCGCCTTTTTCATTTGTTGTTTCTACGTCACTCACAACAACAATTGAAGAACACGTGTTCGTTAAGTTTCGACAAAACATACCGGCTGACATGGTAGCTCGTGAACGTCAAAAGTAGAAATATTTTAGAAATTTTGTTAGCAGTGCTGTACTATTCCATCCCGCTGGTTGAACACAGAGAAAAAGGAAAAGCTGAAATTTAAATTTTTTTTCAGTCTAAAGATTTTTCTACCCTATGAAGTGGAAAAATTTCTAACCAAAAAAAAGAAAAGTCAAATGAAAAGTAATCTTTCTGGAGCAACCTACAAATGGACTACCTTGAAGCACTCGTTGTTTCGCACTATAGCGCGCATTATTTCCACGCTCGCGTTTATCCTTGAACAGTTTGCGATATAGTCCATGATCGTGGGCTTAGGTGAAAACGGAGGAGTTGAAATGTTGACTGTGTTATAGGGGCAAATTCTAGCATCGCCTAGAAGACTCGAGTCCTCATAGGCGGCCGAAAAGAGCACAGGATAGCAGTTGCATTGTTCGACGAACGCCCGAACGCACATCCTCTCTTTGCAGTGGTACCGCGACGGCGTCCTCGAGCAGGGCCTTGATGCTTTATCCTCCACCCGCGTGAAAACGGTCGATATTTGCACGGTGACCACAAGTTGCTTGCCGGCAGTAGAATATGACGCTTCGAAGAAAGCGTTTTCGAGGGCTGTCAAAGTCAGGTATTGACCACTGAGATCGAGAGATATGACGTCATGTGAAGAATGTGCCTTCCACGATATAAGGGCGTAGTCACCAGTATAGCTAAATTTGAACTCACTGTCCACCTTGAAGGTGAGCTTCTCCTGATTTATCGTCAGCATATTCGCGTATGCACAGGGAGATCTTATGCGGTTTCCATCGAGATAGCTGTCCGTCTCAATGAGGAATCCAGCGTCGGAGCAAATGCGAGTGGCGATTAGCTTTTTCAGCACTACAAAATCAACGCCCTCGGCACGAAAGCGATTGTAAATTTTTTCGATCCAATACTGAATGAGCGCGAAGTTGTTCTGCTTCGTGTATTCAATAGCCCAGTCAGCCGGTTGGCCCTGGGATGGAAAGAGGATCCAACGTTCGTTGATGACCATTTTGTGCAGCATTGTTGCCAGGAGCTTAAACAGAGCTGGTTCGATTGTATAAGCAAATTCTGTCTCATTTGAGGAGAGCTTTCGGAAGGAGTCCAAAAACTCGCCAAGCATAGCGTCGAGGTGTTCCTCGGTTGGCAAGTCGTCAAAGTTAAATTTTCCCAAACCGTGACTATAGCCGAATCTGGGCGGTGGATCGAGAAAGATTGTTGAGTTTGTTATTTCGCTTGTTAGTGAGACGGTGTCTTGAGAGATAAACGAGAAAGTGAGGCTTATGAGATCGCGAATTGTGCATCCGACGAAAATGATTGTGCAAAGTAGCCAGAAAACTTTCTCAGTGCGGCTGACGCCTGCGCGAAGAAGGCTGAGGCCGAAGAAGCCTGTTTCTTCAGCGAACTCTTCCGCCAGTTCCGAAAATCTGAAGGCGGGTGCATCTCGGACATGATGAGCTGAGGCTACTGATGCAACCTGATCGCGTGAATCTTGTCCAATTGCGTTTTCGGTTGTTATCTTCATATTAGCGTCGGGACTGACCTCCTTGAGATCCATCAATTTGTGACGCCAAGAAAATAATGGAATCTTGTTTCGAGAGCGAGAGAGAGAGAGATTCTAAACTAAACTGCTGACAAAAGACACGCAGTGACTTCTATATACGTTGTAGCAAAGTCGATGTCAAATGTGATAATTCTGACTTCGCCTAGGAAAGCGGTTTAAAGATTAAAACAAGTAAATCGGCAAAGCCTAAAAATGCATCTTCTGGGTATTTTCAATTCTTAGCAGCAGCGGAAAAAGTAGGAAAACGCCATACTCCTGCAAGTGCACGTGCGTCTCTTATTACTTGTTTCTCGCTGGATGCTCCACAGAGGGTGCGAAAATCGCTTTTTTTCAAGGCGAAAAATTTGACTTCCCTACTGTCCAGACCAATAAGAGAATTCGACAGTGACAAACCTTCTACTATGCACCCACGTGTATGGAGGAGAAATTAGAACAAAAAAGAATTTTGAGATTTGGTTGAGGATAACTAAAGTTGTTCTCGGACTGACAGACGGACACGCGACCAGATGGCTGTCTTTCATTCGGAAGCTCCAGAAGATGCACTCAGTAGAATCAGCGGTACAAGGCCATGTTTGCCTTTGTATCATGTTTCTACCACAGCTTATACATACTGATTCAGAGTCACTCACATGACATTCTATGACGTTCTAGGTCAATCGGTTCGAACGGTCGATGCGCAAAGAAGTGAAATTTTTATGGCGATCAAATTGTATTACTGGCAGGTCGGATGCACCGGATTATCGAGGGCCACTAACGCTTGAGCGCTGTGTTATGTCTAGTTGTAGCTACTAATTGGCTTGCGGTCTCGAGCCTCGCGTACACATCAATCGCCGCGCTCATGGGGTAGTTGAAGTGAATTTCTGCGGCCTACGGCCACTAATCACAGCTACACCTCTATATTATGACTCGATTTGATGGAGCAGAGCACTAAATTGCCTGTGTTTGTGCTTGAGTGAAGATTTTAAGTCGTGCGAACATATCTTTTCCGAGTCTATTGCACCTCAGTAAATTTTAATTACACCAAGCTTCCTGACACTCCACACAGGCTGGGGCGTTTCTCGTCACACATCGCGTTGGATGGATCTACCCTAGTCAATATTTAGTCAGCTGTTGCACCTAGGGGACACCCATTTACGACTTCACTAGAAAATGTGAAGTTTTGATAACCAACCTCCCTCCCGCCGCTAAGTCTAACACAACAAATACACTATTTTTTAAACTCTTGGCGTAACTAGCTGTGCAGATTTTCTGCACCCAACCGCCCGTCGGCAAGTGACGTCATTAATGGATGACACCTACCCCATGCACCACAATGAAAGCAGACGCACAGCTTCAATTACTGACTGTGTTCAGTGTTCACGCGTGCGTACGCGTGACTGCAGCTAGCATGCATTGCACGACTTGGCGCACGTCTTCTTGTTTCCCACATTGTCATAGAAGCCCTTCTTGTGCAGAGCCGAATCACTGCAAGCTTGCAGGCCGTCCGTACAGGCTAGAGTGGTCAGCCAAACAACAAGGATGTAATTCGCCGTAGGGCTCATTCATGAATTACGCCATCAGAAAAATGTGAAATTTTGAACCCCACCCCTCCAATGCCCGTCACTAGAACTAACACATGAAGATATGCTGTGTTCAGATTTTCGTCGCGTCGCTAAGTATGCAAATGTTTTTTGCCTCCCACCCTTATTCGGCATATGACGTCATTAGTGGATGAGCCCTAATAATATTGACTCTTAAGCACAAAAATGACTAGCTCCATCGCTTTATACCTGAATTTCTGCAGCTGTTATACGCCTTGTTAAGGTACTCCTTGTCGGTCGACTGAAGTTTCTCGCTGCGGCCCATCCTCTTCGTATTCTCGGCGACGTTTTGCAGTGGGAAAATCCAGCAGCGTTTATCGTCTTTAGCCAACGTCTAGTGAACATGTATGACAGTATATAGTTGGGATTCAGGCCCACTGGCACGTATCACACAGCATCCGTGGGCCTCGAGGATACGGTTCATGCCACTTGCTTCATAGGCCCGGCGATCCGTCCAACTACTAGTGACCACATGGACAATGATGCACCGACTTATCAACCCATATATTTCTACATTTCTTGCTTGAGCTTACCGTTGTTTCGTACATCATTATTGAGTCGTAGTTGAACGGTGCGCCGTAGCTCGTGGCGTTTGGATTAATGTTGAAGCTGTGGTGATCAGGAATTTCGATGGTGCTGTGTCGATCTAAAAACTGCGGGTGCGCACTGCGCAGTCACAATGCGTCGAGGGGAATCTTTCGACTAGAGCTTATGCTCGTGAGTCGTGACGGCGCTTGAGATACTATAGTTATCCACGAAGCCACATTTCGTTTCTTTCTGACACCTCCGTCATTGCAAACTATTTTGTGCACGTAACATTAACAATCTCTTTACGCATGGCAAGTCCCGTAGCTTGACCATATCCTTCCTCTCATTGTCGTTTACGCCTGAATGACTCCTTGTAAGACTGCGTCAATAAGGGTTGATGCCCCAGGGAGCCACGGCCTGGGCTCTCCCTGAAAGCTTCAGCGGGCTAATCTAGAAGTGCTAATTTTCGTCTTGAAAATTTCGTCACCTTTTGGCAAACCTTTCTGATATGTACCTGCTGGGGCACAGAGTGACTGCCACGAATCAGAAAGTTTTTCAAACAACGTGGGGAGAAAAATTCGGGTCTGGTCGGATTCATGGGGTTTGCTTCTTTATATCAATTTGTCCTAAGCATGTAGGCGGGGGCTTCGCCCCGCACCCCAGCCTGGGATGATAATAAAGAATTGGGGGATGAAAAAGCGAGCGGGGGTCGAACGGGGCGGTCAAACTAAGGGGAATGCTATCGCGAAGATCGTCAAACCCCATAAACCCGACCACAGCCAAAACTTCTTTGGCCCCGTGGGGAAAAACATTCCTGCCCCAGCGATAAACAAACCTATTCCAGTCTGCGAAGACACCAGCAAGGACATCGGTGGATATTCGCAACGCTTCGATACAGTAATCTATACAACTGTCTTTACCTTGACATACATATCGCGATCGAGTCGACTTTGCTCGTGGTCTGCTCCGAGGTAGTGCACCGTTTCATGCATGACTATCCGGTTGCTCAAGTCCTGCAGGATAGGATACAGACACAGTGACGGTGTGATGATACCACGTCTTCTCGTGTGTCACGAGATGGCCAGCGCAAACGCACGTAGGTGTAGCCGACGCATTCCGAGATGTCCATGTCGACGTCGTTTTCGCCGTCCTTCATAACGACAGGTGCGACTCCTTGACATGACCCCATTTTTTGATTGTGGTAGACGATGTAGTTGCCACTGCGCGGCGGCGTTGTCACTTCCTCAAAGGTTATACACTCCGCGGCATCCTTTATGAGCCGGAGAGCTTTTTGTATCTTCGTCATTTCTTCATTCGCTAGAAGAATCATTCGTTGATCTGGGGCATATTTCAAGGTGACAATTATAGTTCGCCGTTAGATGAGCTCACAGAATCGGCCGTCGGTCATCGACTTGATCGGCGTGGTCCACTTCCTTGCTGCAAACTTCTCGAAGTAGATTACGTCTCGCTTGTTAGCGGCGCCGCCCGACGCATAGTAGTGAAAAAGCGTTTCGGCTTCCTCCGTCGTCAGAATGATGTTTCCTTCCCATAGACCGTCGTCGGGGGCATCAATAGTCTAATAGACACCCAATGACGTTAGTTTGGGATTCCCAAAAGAGTGAAACAGATGATCGATGACTTGGCGTTGAGGACGAAAGCTTTTTGTTCATGTAGGGTGGAAGAGAAAGGCTGAGGAGTTCAGTAACGAAAGTAAGCTTTTTCACTAATAGTGAGCGAACTATTATTCTTCGCGAGAAGCTCTTCGTTTCCGGGACAAATGCGTCATGTGCAGTTTTCTAACGTGTGTTTGCTTATCCATTTATGACGCCACTGACCGAGGGGATGAGGGTCGAGCCCTTGGTGACGCTACGTGTAAAAGATTGTCTATGTTTATGCGTTGAACATAATGCCGAGGAGAAGTGGGATCGAAAATTCCAGTTTTTCAAGTTACGTCATGAATGGATGACCCCATTCTTATCGTGCACGAAGTTGGAGTTGCACGCTTCGTTATGACTTAGACGGGCTTTATGCCATCGCAAAAGCTATAATGAACAACTCGGAGAGCAATCATGCTGAAGGATTACTATAAAACACCTCGCTGACGCTTTTGCTGCGAAAAAAACGGCGTTCTTGAGCTCTTGCACTTTGGTGAGCGTTGCTTCTGCTTCCTCTTCGGCGACCGATCGTTTCTTGTTCACCGAGAGAAGCCGGTTGATGTGCAACTGTTTCACCCGCTCGCGATGCGTTTGCGCCATCGCGCTCCTCGGCGAAACGAAAGAGCATGAAACACTTTGAAACATCCTGGAACACGCAGTGGCATACCTCTTGCAGCGAGCGCTAACTTTTCCATTTTAGGAACTACTGGCGTGAGCCGTAACGCCGCTGGTGAACTAAAACAGCGCTCGAAAAGGTCCACTTTCATGTAGAAATTGCTTGTTTTGTGAAAAACGCGAGAACGGTTTGACGAATTTGACTGAAATTTGTATGCTGCATCTCGCTACAGTGTAGTTTATTTCGCACTGTCATCGGTGATTTTGTGCCATTGCTAGCTTTTAGGCTTACTGGCACTTTTCTCAATATTGACAGAGCTATATCTCACGCGTTTCTGAACCGATTTGGCTGAAATTTTGTTTGCGGCATGCCGGCATGCAGTAGTTTATATCACACTGCCGTTGATGGTTTTCCGCTTTGTCTCATAGATAAAACATGGTCTGCAAATCTCATCATGCGGGTTTGATCCCTTCTGGTGAAAATTTTGTGTATTTTGTTTGGCAGTACTACCGGCAAACTGCTTTTACTTTTTAAGTTTCCAATGAGTGAAATCATGCCGAAAACCGATTTTCAACGAGTTAGACGCGTCAGTGGGCCAGACAGTGAACGTGCGCGAAGGTTTGCGTCAGGTGAAGAAGGACAAGTTTAGCATCAACGATCTGAAGGTCGGATCGAAAGGATCGCGAAATGGGCTTTGGTAAAAAGTTGTTACACGTTTCAAGAGAACAAACCAGATTGATCGACTAAAGGCGACGCATCCGCCGCTGAGGGTGGTGAGGCGTCCGCAGCAGAAGCCGCAGCACCGGCGGCCGCAGAATCAACGCCCCGCTCTTTCGGTCACAACCGGACTTTCAATATTACGTCTCGAAATCCCATCGCATGTTCATTTTATAACACACTTTGTTTCAATTTGTGCTTGAAAAGTTTCATTTTTATCGAGCTTTTGTATATGATGAATTTTTGGCTGCGTAGCTGTAATTCTAAAAGCGCCTTACTATGAAGCTTGCTGTTTTAGCAATGGAACGTTTTTCTTCAGGACAGAGCAAATTATATATTAGTGCGTGTACTGTGGGTGGTTGCACTAAATGTTTAGAACAGCCTGTAACATTGGGCGTTTCACGATCTTCCTACTGCTCTACGGTCTCCTGTGTACCTGAACATTTGCCTATTTTCATTCCCCAGTGGAACTGGGAGTGATTTGAGGGATTCGTAGGGTACTGAACGATTGGGAGAGGATTTTCTAATTTGATTACTTCAGCCATGCCTTGTACGAGCTCCCGCCGACAGGATGTAAAAATAACTGTGGCAGCCATTCAAAACTGTTTATAAAAACTTAAATTAAAAAAGTTATGAAAATTCAGTCGGTCAACACGGGTGCAAAACTGCTGCTGTACTTCGAACCATACAGCGCGGGAAGGGTGCATTTCCGGAGGGAATTAAGCACGATACTATAAATTATAACGCAGCAATATTTTCAATTTTTGTTTTTGAAAAATAGAGTGTACCGATCCTCGAGGTCCACTGCCGTACTGTGCTAGTACAGCGGATTTGAAACTACTTGTGTCAAAGCTGGTCTATGGCGCTAAATTTTATAGTGCGTCTAGCACACACAAACTTATTTGAACTCGTATAAATTTGTCGATTAATTCTTGGCTTAAGTGAGCCGAAGTTTTACACGGCAGTGGGCCTTCTGGATCGGAACTGTCTGAAGATATTAGGCCACTGCACCTATCTTTGAACTTGAACGTATCTTTTTCCCGAAGTCCTTCCAGAAAAATTTCTGCTCGATAAGTCTAGTATTTCGACGAAGACGAGACACATGAGGCATATAATCGAAGTGCGCTAGTGAGCCTAAAAGGGACTGTACTACAATAACACAAACTAGACACGAACGTCAATCTGACACTGATAAATGAGGATCTCTACTTCGCAGTCGAAGAAGTTTGCAGTTGTGTGCAAAACTTAGTACGGCCACGGCAGCAAGAATTTGTTGGAAAAATCTTTTGTAATTTTTGGTTCACGTTTTCGACAAAAAAGCCAGAAAACGAGCGTAATCACGAGAAGAACATGCTGTTGCCGCTGGTAGTCCTCCTCCTTTCTGCAGGCACCACACGAGGCGGTCTAACAGGTAAATAAAGAGAAAAACTAAAGTTTCTTCAATCAAGAATGCGTTTGTTTGTACTCCATGCTAGACTGCCCAAAGAATGAGCACTGGGATGGGCACACGTTCGGCTGGTGCAAAACGTGCACAGCACCGAGCGACGCGCCAAACTGGACGAAAAGCCTCTCGATCAACTGGGTCGACTTCCACTGCTGGCGTAACTCGTCCGTTTCGCACTTGCGTGGCATGACCTGCTCGAAGCTAGGGTGTCCCGTCGGCGGCTGCGTGTGCGACGACGGATTCTATCGAGAGACAAAAGGGAAAAGTTGCGTCGCATGCCCGGAGCTAAACTAAGATTTGAACGTGCGTCTGGTCTTTTGGCAATTGGTCCATGGCGCGCGAAACATCTCGTACAACCACCCAGACACAATACACACACTAATACATAATTTGCTCGTCTTGAAGAAAAAGGTTATTTTACCATTGCTAAAACAGCTAGCTTCATAGTAGGGCGCTTTTAGAATTAAAGCTACGCAGCCAAAAATTCAGCAATACAAAAGCTCGATAAAAATGAAACTTTTCAAGGACGAATTAAAACAAAGTGTGTTATAAAAGGAACATGTGATAGAATTTCGAAACGTAAAAATTGAAAGTCCGGTTGTGACCGAGAGAGCGAGGCGTGCATTCTGCGGCCGTCGGTGAGTGATGCTGCTTCTGCTGCTGGCGCTTGCCACCCTCAGCGGCGGATGCGTCCCCTTTAGCCATCCAACCTGGTTTGTCCTCCTGAAACATGTGACAACTTGTTACAGAAGCCTATTTTGTCATTCTTTCCGTCCGACCTTCTTTATGTCGCTTCTCAGATCGTTGATGCTGAACCTGTTCTTCTTCACCTCACGCAATCTTTCGCGCATGTTCACCGTCTCCGTCTTTTGCATTTTTGCGAACCTATGTATATGTAGGGAGAGCGACATAATAAGCAGCGAAAAGAAAAGTCAAAAGACACGAGAAAAAGTTACGTGATCACCTGTCCCCAAAAATCAGTTTTCGCACAAATTTGTTGCAGCTTAAACGAATATTACCCGATTTTTTAATTTTTGAAATTAAAATTGTTTTTTTGATATTTTTTATTTTTCACCACTTTTAAAACCAATATTTTTTATTTCTAAAAAATATTTTAATTTGCATTACTATAAATTAGCAATAATTTACATTACTTTAAATTAATAAAACAAAATTATTTTAATTTTTTTTGCTTTATTACAATATTTTGTAAATAACCCGAAGTTTGTTTGATATCATGTGACTTAGAAGAGAGGACAGACAAACAAGCAGCGACAAAGACCTGCGGGTGCGCTGTGGGGGAGAAGGCGCTGCTGCGCCATGGCGCGCATTCCGCCCATGTCGATCGGAATGTAGCGGAAACCGGAGGCTTGATTTTTGTAGAGCGCTTCGGGGTGCATCGTTAGCGTTACGTAGTCGGCGGAGGAGTGAAGAACGAGTGGGAAAGGAAAATAGCATACCTTAAATAGCACAAAAATTAAAAAATCCATGCGGATTGACGACTGCATTGTAACTGTATTGAACACACTTGAAAACTCTAGAAAAGTCTGGAACACGGCGGAACATGCTGGAACACTCGGCTTTCTACACTTTTCCATTGGGCCTATAACTATGATCTGCTGTACGACCGCCAACTTTAGTCGGCCGACTTCAGAAAAGAAAATGTCTCAGTCTGACTAGTTAACTATCATTATTCGTGTATTCCAAGAGCCTAGTCTCAGACCTCGATGACACATGCTAAAGTTTATGTTACAGTATACCGGGCGCCGACTCCGAATACGTTATCGCAAATGTTCAGCCCAACATGTAGATTCAACTTCTACTGCAAACTCGTTCTCTCTCAAACTCTCACACTTCTCACTCTACTTCCTCGGTTCTTGTTATCAATGGCAAAATAAGCGAAATTTTTGTAAAAGTGTGAACTATTTGTGGAGTTTTTCTATTTTATTTCAGGAACTAAATTGAGGTTCTCCAATCTATAAATAAGACCAATGAATGTGAACCGTTTGGCAGCCGTAGGCTTCTTGTTCTGGGTTTATTGCTGGCGCGCATGGCTTTCATACGATCAATTCGCGTCGTTCGACGTTCGTTCGGAACCCATTGTTCAGCGCTTCCAAGCGCTGCATTAGGCGTTAGCGACCGTCTTCACGATCTGCTCGCGAATCGCGATCCTTTACGCTCACGGACGAGCTTTCGCATGCGGGCGACTTAGCCGTTTCTCTCACCACGATCGCGAGCATGTGCAGCAATTCGGATCGCTCGAGTTTGTCTTCGTTCAGAACGACAGCGGCATTTTGGATCGGGAACCCATTTCAGTGAATGTCCACCTTCACTTATTCCCTGCTCTCAAGCAGCTTTGCCGTTTCGCAAACTGGGATGGTTGTTTGGAGAAACATTTCCCGTTTTAGGAAGCTTTCCAGGCGCTATGCCTTCGAGTTCTAGAGTAGGGGGTGTTTCAGATCATTGTGTAGAATGACTTGGACTTTCGTATTCTACCGAAGCTTGCAATAACAAGTAGTGAAAGGAAGTGCCTTAGGTGTACCAAGCGATTCTGTGGTGTTCTAAAATGTAGGTACTGTATGTAGGTAGGGTAAAACTGGACTAGCCTAAATATATCAAAAGATGCTAAAATCACATTTAGAAAAATTCCAACGAGCTTCAAATAAAAGAAAATTTCAAAAATATCGTCTCTACTCGGCGACTTTTAGCTGTAATTTTTTGTACCTTTAAAGCTTTGTCAAAGAATTTGCTAATCTAAGATACAGTGATGTGTTGTATATTTCTAGCTCATACCGATGAACCGTTCTGTTGCAGCGAAGCTGCCCCGATGCATTTTTCGCTCCCTGGCCCGTGTCTCCTTTATACCAACAACGCCAGTTGAATTTTCACGCATGCAGATAGGGGACGTACACAACTGACGTCAGCTATTTTTTTGAATTTTTTGAACCCTTTTTCCCCCATCGTCAGCACTTTTTGGACCTTTATAACACACAAAATCAGTTTTAGCCGACCCCCACCCCTCCCCAGAAGCT
>JAQGBB010000131.1:0-26074 GCA_034691745.1 Prismatolaimus dolichurus
ATAGTGGGCAAAAGTTTTTGAAGTGAAGCAAGCAAAATTGAACTGTTTAGTTCTAGCAAAATTGATTGAAATCGGTGAGAATGTCATCCGAAAGACAAGGATTTTCTAGAAGAGAATTAGCCCTGATGGTCGGAGTGCCTATCGCCTGCGCTGCTGCTGGTGGCTTCGTGTACTACTTGTATAAACGTCGCAGTGTGAGTGAATTAGGCGCGGTACAATATATCGATAATCAGGCTTCAAAGCGGTTGTGACGACATAATGCGTCTTGTAGAAATCGACTTCGAGATATTCGCCGCCAGAATCGAAGCCGCTCAATCCGCTCGAGAAAGCCAATGAACTGAAGCAGCGAGGGAACAAACTTTTTAAAGCTGAAAAGTACGAGGAAGCCGTGGCTGCGTACAGCGAAGCAATCGCCGCATGTCCGCCGGAAAACCAATCGGACCTAGCAATTTGTTATCAAAATCGAGCTGCCGCGTACGAGCATCTGGTAAGTCAGCAATGAGGTCATTGATGAGGATTGATTCTTGTTTTCTCGTAATAGGCTAAGTTTGAAGAAGTTGTGAACGACTGCACCGAATCTATCCGATTAAACAAGAAGTACTCGAAAGCAATTATTCGTCGCGCGAAGGCCAACGAGGCGCTAGGAAAACTAGACGATGCGTTGTTCGGTAGGTTTGTAGGAGAACTAGGCAATACATTCGAACTCGAAGACGCGTGGAAGGGAAAATTTTGCTGCTTTATTCAGACTACTCTGCTGGTTGTTTGCTCGAGGAGTTCAAAGATGAGCGAACACTGGCGCAGGCTGACGCGCTACTACGTACGATCGGCTTGGAGAAGGCGAAGCAGAAGTACCGGGTGAGTTGTCGGTCATGGCCTGCATCGCCGTCGCACTTCGGCAGCCGCACAATTTGATGATTATGTACAGTACCTAGATGCAGGAACACTAAGTTTGCGTATTGTACGCATGTATTAGTGTTGCGTGATGACTGCAGGAGCGCACCGGTGAAGTGCCGCTTTCACGCACGTTCGTCGAATCGTACGCGTCATCCTTTTGCGAAGATCCCGTTTTCAAGGGCCTCGGACTCGAAAAGTCGCCGAAGAAGCAACGCGAAATGAATGGCACCCATGCGACGCCCGATCTCAGGTTAGCGTAGCGTATCATCAACAGGGAGCAGAAGGGAGTGCTGAATACGGAGGAGAGAGGGCTCACCTTGCCCAGTCGGAGTTGGAGGGCCAACTGCAAGAGAAGGTGAAAAATAGTATTTTCACAGATTTTTTTCAATTTTGGTGTGCTCCGCTCGAATGGAATTTCCAGAAGTTGCCATCTTTTGAGCAAACTCGCGTTTTACGGGGCTATCTTGCTTGACCCTTGTCAACTCGGGCACGTCTGGTGATTGTGTGAGTCCCTTTCTGATGTGAATAATGCTGTTGGCACATGCGTCCTCACATAACGTGTACGTAACATAATGGGCGCTGATTGTGTGTTTTCAGTGGATACGCTCTGGCGATCGATGCGTTGAAGCACCGTGACTACGACTCGGTAGCCGCTGCGTGCTCGACTGAGATCGAGAGTGACGGAGCCGATCGACCGCTTGTGCGTGCATAATGTAGTACCGCAGCGAGTAGTGCATACTTCGGGTAGTTAGCGCTGTAGACGAAACTGGTTAGAGGATTTGGCGTTCATGCGGAAATGCGAGCGCGACTGAGTTGATTATCAGAGATGGCCAAAAATTTTAGCTGACCTGGCATTTTTCCTTGTGGGATGTCGCAAGTTTTCCGGGCGCTCTCTCCCGCGTGCCATAAACCTACCACCGGCACGAAGTTTTACGATTTTTTGCGGAATCCCGCAGATTTAGTGTTTCTATGGGATCATGTAGTTTTTGCCCTGCGGGATGCGGAATTGTGCTGACCCTGAGCGTCATTACAGCGTCACCTTTGCCCATCTGTGAGTTGGTTTTATAGTACGTATTATGTGTACGACTAGGCTCACTTATTGCGTGCGACGTTTGCTCTGATTGGCGGCAAGGCTGACGCAGCGATGGTCGACTTTGGCGAGGTGTTTCGTCTCTGTGACGAGATGCCGGACAGCGATAAGAGAAAGGTACTGCTTAATTGCTGTCGCGAGGCAGCACGCGTAGCTGGTTAGTTCGATGTCGTCTATCCTGCCGTCACGGAGCTGCTCTGCATTTAGCGCATTCTTGCCAACGCACTGATAAAGCGCGGCTCACTGCACATGCAGCAAGGCCGGAAGGATGAGTCGCTGGCCGATTTCGAGAAGGCCGAACAGGTCGACCCGACTAACTCGGACGTCTTCCATCATCGCGGACAGGTGAGTTTTACTTAGCTCCGCGCCTCTTGCTGCTTTACCACACCATCTCGCGTTCGTTGCCAACGACATAGACCTAGTATAGCAGAGCGGCAGGTTGGTTTTTGTTCTCTCGTTGGCGATTGCAAACGAAACGCGCTCGTTGGTTTGCAGCTGAAAATCTTGCTCGACGACATCGACGGTGCACGCGGGGACTTTGAGCGTGCGGTGCGATTGCGACCCGACTTCGCCGTCTCGAGCGTCCAGCTCTGCTACGCCGAGTACCGCGTTGCGATCTCGCTCCAAAGCTTCCTTGAGCTCGAGAAGGCCATGTCGAAGTTTGAGGCGACCGTCAACAAGTTTGACGACTGTGCTGAAGGCTTCGCTTTGCTCGGACAGGTACCTAAGTTCTAGTTGTCGTCTGCGTCTTTTTCAACATTTTTGCCCTTCGGGCCGCTTTGCGTTGGCTATTTGAGAAGCGGTTTGGTTCAGATTTTGATTTGCTCGCGGCAGTGCGTGTCTGGAATTTTCATCAAAGAAGTGGCCACGATTTGCTTGCCCACAAGAGTATTTATTTGCATGATTTCTCTCGATGATAAGTAACGCAAGCAGAAAAGGCTGACAAACAAGCAAGTGCCACTATACTATAGGTGTGTGTTCGTAGAGAGGGCTTCTTGGTTGCTGAAAAAACGACTGTTTTTAAATGTGTACTGTACGTTGTGTAGAATTGAACTAAGCGTTGAAGCTCATTTGCATGCATGCTGTTTATAACCGGTAGGCCTATGCTGAGCAAGGAAACGTGCCGGTCGCCGAGGAGAAGTTCAAGAAGGCACTCGAAATTTCGCCCTCGAATGCAAATATCTACGTTCATCTTGGGTACGTATGCATGCCAGCACACAATACGTACAGTACGCAGTGTATCTATGACTGACTGATTGGCGAGCGCATACGCTTGTCGTTCAGTTGGCGTTTGGTCCTTTGTAAAAGGGAATGTTTCTACTACTTGCATATCAGTGCGGTTCTGCTAATAGCCTTCTGGAGCTCGAAATGCGAAACGATACCGAGGCGGCCATTCGGACGATTCGTCGTGCGCTTGACGTCGATCCATACTCGGAGTTTGCGTACGAAACGCTCGGGCGTGTCGAGGCCGGCCGGTACGTGTCATGCAATACGTCTACTCTGCCGTAGGCATCGAGCTGCTGTTCAACTAGTTCAGGCATTGTGCTTTGCGTCAACGTAGAAGATGCATGTGCTGTACTTATGTACACGTACATTACGTACAATTGTACGTGCTGGACGCAGTTGATGATTGCTGTGCTTACTGCTGTTCATCTATTGCGTGGGGTTCTTATTGTTGCGTGATGTGCTCGATTATTAGGAACGATATCGACGCGGCAATCGTCAATTTCGATAAGGCGCTCGACTTGGCGCGCACGGAACTCGAGATGGCGCATCTGTTCACGCTGCGTGAGTCGACGCTCGTCCAGCGGCGCATATCGGACGTGTACCAAGTGACGATGCCGACGCTGCTCGGATAGAACGAACGCGCGTCAACTGCTGGACGCGCCCACGCTAGCGGCGCAAGACTTGCGAGATAGGCTTCTTACTTTATGTGTAGGCGCCGCGAACGTTGTGCTGGACTTTCTCACTCATTTCGGACTGATTTCATTGAACGTGTTGCTCACACTTGCCCTCTACGCTTACGCTGATGTAGCTACGTGAGCGTGCGTTTGACTGCTTATGTGCTTGTGCGTTACGTGTCCAACAAACTGCATACATTTGCGCTCATACACACGATGTCGAATAGTACGTGTCGATCCGTCGCGGTGGCTGCTCCGTTGGAACATGAGCGCGTCGGCTTCAAAGACGAGCCAACGGTTGCAATGCCTCAACTATGAGCAACAGCATATATCACTTGTGTATCAGTGTGCGCACGACATCTGACACGCATCGAAATGCGAATTAACGTTTATACGTAATGTAAGGGACTACACAGTACAGTAGGCGCGTTCGGTTGAACGATGCGTGTCGACTGCGCAGTTGCGACACACTCCGACAGAGCACCACCACGTACGCGAACTAAGCGGGTATGTGGTGAAGGCTTGGCGTTGCTCGGACAGGTACGCATTTAAGTTCCAGTTGTATGCGTCTTTTTCGACATTTTTGTGCTTCGGGCGGCTTTGTGTGTGCGTATTTGAGAAGCTCCAGATTTTGACTTGCTCGTCGCAGTGCGTGTCCACGTTGAGCATTTGTTTGCGTCATTTCTCTCGTTGATAAATAACACGAGCAGAAAAGGCTGACAAACAAGCAAGTGCCACTATACTATAGGTGTGTGTTCGTAGAGGGCTTCTTGGTTGCTGAAAGAACGACTGTTTTTTAAATGTGTACTGTAAGTTATGTAGAAATGAACCAGCGTCGAAACTCATTTGCAGTTATGCCGTTCATAATCTGTGGGTCTATGCCGAGCAAGGAAACGTGTCGGTCGTCGAGGAGAAATTCAGGAAGGCTCTCGAAATTTCGCCGTCAAACGCAAATATCTGCCTCCATCTTGGGTATTTATGCATACCCGTCCACATACGTACGTAATGTACTGCACCCATGGACGTAATTGGCCAGCGCTGACACAACGAACGCGTGCGAGTGAACACGCAGCGGCTGAGTGCTCCATGCACCCACACTCGCTCCGGACGACTCTTGCGAGATGGGCTTCTTACCTATGCGTAGGTGCCGTCAACGATATATTTGCTGGATTTTCTCATTCATTTCGAACTGATTTTATTGAACGCGTTGCTCACACTTCATCTGTACGTCGATATACGTACTAGTACCTACGTGAACGTGCGTTTGACTCTGGTACCGTCGAAGATCGGTAATCCGACTTGTTTAGTTTCCTTTTGTGCACGGTGCCTACTGCATAGAATGTTGTAAAGCACCAAATTGGTATCTATCGAGAAGTGGAGGTACCGGAGCGGACGTCCGAGCGCGCCCTTAAGGGGGGCTGTTTTAAAGGACTTATTATCTGTACTCACGCCAGTGCTCATGATTATACGAGCACGATTTGACTGGAAATGAGAGCAGCCGTAGCTCTTGGGATGAAGAAGTCGTCAATGGCGGTTCATGGACCTTTTCCTCACTCTTGCGCCCCGTTTAGCGCCGCCTAGATTATCTTCTCTGCACTACGTAGGCGTGGTCAGGCAATGCAAAGGGAAGAGTTTGCGCAGGAAGGTCACAAGAGAATGTCGAAGAACGGCATCAAGTGGGAGCAGCATTATATTGGTAAGCATCCCACAGTGGCGGGCCCGAGCACACATTTTCCTCATTTTTTGCGCCCGACTTATGGCCGGTACGCCGGTCTGGGAGTGGCCAAGTGCCCGTGCCGGCGGGCCGTTGTCCCATAGCGTTATGTTAACGCATTCAATGGACCTTATTAAAAAGTAGGGAGTATTGCTTTCGATGGCTACTGTGTAAAATAAGTCCATTGACTGTTTGAACTGCGGCAACTGGTCAATGAAGGGCTGTATTCATACACGTGCACTGTCGACGACAAAGCGAAAGCAAAAGGGCGGCGCCCTAGATTGTAGTAAGGCCCATGCGTTGCTCGAGTCGTTCGCCATTTAGCTGCGTACGATGCGTTCTCAGATCGGAACGTGCGCGGCACAGTAAAGTGGTTCCACTGCGACAAGAGCTTCGGCTTCATCACTCGCAGCGATAACGGCGAGGACATCTTCGTTCACTCTTGTTCGATTTGGCGTCCCGAGCCAGGCGCGCATCACGCGTCGCTCGAGAACGGCGACGAAGCCGAGTTTGACGTCGTTCGAGACCCTAAGGTATTCACTTAACGCACTTGAGTGAAATATGCCTCGCCGTCTTGCACAGCTACTATCATTAGAATACTTTACTTGCCACTGTTAAGCTCCTACGTATTCACTTTCGTCATGACACTTAACAGGGCAAACAAGCGGTGAACGTGACCGGACCGGGCGGCTGCGCTGTCAGGGGTAGTAGCCGTGGCCGCTACGGCCATCGTCGCGGGCGTGGCTGCTTCAAGTGTGGCAAGAGCGGTCACTACTCGCGCGAGTGCCCCAACTAGGTGCGCGTATCGGCGAAGATGCAGGTCAGTGGCCCTGCAGAGCGTTCACATGGTGTATCTATATGGGACATGGCGGTTCAAAAATGACGTGACCCAAAATTTTGAATGTTCGGACCCCGCCTCATCGTCACCCTTTCGGCTATCTACCACCATGAAATCATCACAGGCCCTCACTCCTTCTGAGGTGACGTCATTTGTGGGCGACGCCTATCGGTAGCTCATCTTGTGTCATTTGCAGTACGCATGTGCATGTGAACATGGCTTGAACCGAGCCGCTGATGGAACTGAGTATGTGCTCACTCACTGCGTGCGTCTTCTCGCATCCGGCAGAGTTGCCCGCAGCGCACGTAGCCCTCTATCTGTAACCCTTCGTCGACGCGCAGCCCGGTATATGCAGAGCCGCAGTGATACGGCGGGCGGGCCATGGGTTCATGCGGTAAACGGCGCAACGCGGGTCTCCCACCACTAGGCGAAAACCGAGCTGCACCAGACGTGCGCAAGGCCAGTGGCTAGCCCCTGGGTCGGCCAGCCACATCACAGGACGGGTCGACGTGCGCCTCTGGCATGCTTAGACGTCGGACGAGACGACGAGCGCACAGCAGATTCAGTTTGACGCGGTTTCCAATGAGGTATCTGTCTGGGCTAGCCTGTGTGCAGAGAAGAGTGGAACAGGAAGCAATACTTTTCGGCCACTGCTTTTCGTACGTAGCAAAGGATGCCAACTGGTAACATGTTTAAACGTCACATGTTCGTGCTTTTCTTTGAGTTTGAATGATCGCTTTGTACGTTCTCGCGCGGATGTTTGCGAAATATCTGTCGCTCATGCATTATTGGCTATGATGAATGTCACATATTCCTTGACCTTAACTTCTTGCTAATAAAGTGTTTGGCGTTCTTTCTTGTCTGTCGCTCGCCAATTTCGCTGTTATCTTCGAGGAGAGACAGACACTAGGGTGCGGAGAAGATGTGTACTCTGCATCCTGAGCTGCAAATTATTTTTCTTTTCTACAAGAGAGCGTGGAAAAACGTTAATGTGCTCGTGTTTTTGTTTGAAGGCAGGATGCCTTTTCGGCTTTGCCCATTTACTTGCTAAATCACATGTTCAAAGCGAGAGAAATGTGCTCTACACTCTGTCTGCAAGACGCTCTGTAAAGCACTGAAGCATTTTTGAACGTAAGAATCAGACGTGCTCATCTAGTCGTTTGGACGGTACGCGCTTGTTCCTTTGTGACGTACGCTCGTACTTGATCGCACAAGTCATCTATACTAGCGAATACGCAACAAAATCAGTTTACCAGGCTTGTCGTCATCGACTGGGCGTACACTATATTTAGCATACAGAGGTGAATGGCAGTTTCGACTGAGCTGGAGAAAAGCGCCAATAAGCCATCGACGACAACACGCACTGTACGTACAGAAACAACCAGTCTAATTCAAACACGATAAGTTCAGCAAGAGTGAGGTCTAACAGCGCTAAGAAGCCATAACATAATCTAAAATGCGTTCGGATAAAAATTCATGTAAGCAATAACTGAAGTGAGACAGACAGCAACGTTCACTCGACAATCAAGCAGCCTTTCTTCTATTGCTTACAAGCCTGATATACCGTAGTGCGCGACTGCCTACTGAGCATACAGTAAAACAGGTAAGACATGAGGCAACAACGTTGGACCTATCCTAAATTGTCATCAGTGTACTAAATGAGACTTGTAAAGACCACTTATATGAGCTCTGTGCGGTAGGGGCACGCGTCGAAACGAACGCCGACGCGTTCGCGCAGATCGTCCGCAGGGCGCACGTCGACGCCGCGCACGCGAATGTTGCGCATGCAGCCGCGGAAGGAGGCGTCCTCGGGCGGCCACGCGAACTCCTTGCGGATGGACGGTGGAACGCCGCCGATGAAGAGCGGCAGCGCGCTCAAGCTCGCGCCGAACGACGACGGCACGCGTTGCGGCGGCGAGGCAGTCGTGTCCATCTTGAGCGAGAGAGCCGCCCTCGCGCCATCGGCATCGATCGTCAGGCGCAGCGTGTGCCACTCGCCGTCGCAAAAGTTCGCCATCTCGTCACTGTAGACGCTGATAGTGTCCTCGCCGATGGAAGCGTGCAAGTCGAGCCAAACCTGGAGAGCGAGCAAGGTGCACGTACACTACGTGCGTCAAAGCGGGCAGGCAAGCACCTACGCTCGCACTCCTCACTGAGTACCTGTCCGCCGACGAGCTTCGCCGTCATGTAGACGTTGTCGCTCGGCTCGCTCGAGTGCACGAACGCGAAGAGAACCCCATCGCTTTGGACCGTACGAAACTCGAAGGTGAGCGAGAACGGCTCGTCGCTCATTGCGCTTGTTCGCTTGTCTGCAATGACGAGCAGCAACACTTGCAACCACAAAGTTAAAGCAGTACATAATGTGTCCTCGCGGCGTCTCACACGCACCGTATACGGCGAAGCCGTCGACGTCGCCAGCAAAGTAGACGCCCGGTGAAACGTTCTCGACGCACGCGACCACGTGCCGCGACTTCTTCGACTTGGCTCCCACCACCGTCGGCGCGTCGAGCAGCGGCTTCGTGTTGTTGTTGAAGCGGAAGTTTTTGAGACAGCCGACGAAGCCGTTCGGCTCCTATCAACCACAACGAAGAGATCAACGGTGCAGAGTACAAGACGACACGCTAAAGATCATCTGTACATACAGTACGTACACACACGCCCGCAATCGAACGACAATAAAGCGACGCTGGCTGCAGCATTATGTGTACGTGCTACACGTTGCGCATGTACAATACGTGTACAACAGCAACAGATATGCACTATACAGTGCTGTATAATACACATGTGCGTGCAGCACGAATTAGCTGCGTAAAAGAACACCACTGCAGCTGCATACCCAGTTGAGCTGCACGGCCGTTCGATTCATCACTCGCTTTGGAAGGCCGCCGACGAAGAACTGCTTCAGCCGCAGCGAGAGCGGGACATTCTTCAGCACGACGGGCGACTCTTCGTCCAGCTGCACAGCGAGAATTCTTCCCGTTTTCATGACGAGCACCTGCAGAACAAGGAAAACAGCGACATGAGTCTTTGTGGCCACCCAGCGCCTGCACATGCTCGCGGGAGAGGACCTCGTTCCAGTTGCCGTCGTTGAGACGTCGACTGCCGGGGACCTTCGCCACGTTCGTCTCGCTCGCGCCTCTCATGTTGAACACAAATGCGCCGTCGACGAGACTTGCGTTCACCCAGCGATCGTACTTCTTGTTGAACCACGCAAAGAGGAGCCCGTTCGGGGCGCGCGTGCGGAACGCAAACGACACGACAAACCTGCGCATACCGGTACAGTACGTACTGCATGCACTCACTACTCCCATACGTGTCTCAGGGACGAACTGCATCGCTGTTCGCATACGTACAGTACATGGATATACGTACAGTACATGGATGTACGTACTTCTCCCACTGTTTCTCGGCGTCCGGTCTGCCTTTGATGTGGACTCGCGTGTGGCTGTACGGCGACGAGCCGTAGAAGGCAGCACCACCAACGACCACTTCGTCAACGCTGCGACCGCACGTAACCTGCGGCAAAATATTTTCGAACGCGTTGAGGAACATGTATGCGCTCGTTCGCAAGTCGAACGAAGTTTGCTGCTAACTGCAACACCATCACTGCAAACCTCGTCTGGTGGCCTTGCCGTCGGCGCAGCTGTTGTTGGTTTCGGTCGCTTCGACGGCTCTGAAACAGAGGCAAGCCACTTTCATAGCTGCACCATACATGCCTGTATAGCGTGCAGCAACCCGAGTGTTAGTGCTCTAAGACGCCCTAGTACATTACAGACAAACACCATTCGGCGTAACGTGCGCGTAAACGTTCACTGTCTGTGCAATACAATGGTTTACGCACACAGTACTTGCTGCACACTGACAGCATGCATACAACACGATAGGGGCACCGCACCTGCGCTTCACAAGTAGTAAACACGAACAATGCCAAACACTTGTCTGCATGCATGGGTGCTGTACGCTAGAAGAGGCATTTTTCAAAATCCGACCACATTTTCGCAACCGCTTCGAACTTGCCCGAGTGGGTGTCGCCGGCCGGGAGAACCAAAAGCAAAACCACCAGCTGTTTTTAAAATACCATATTGCAGTAACAGTACTGCTGCACGTACTGTACCCTCCGCACATATTACTGATAGTCGGGCCCATGGTCTAGAGACCTGAGCTCTTGCATGTACGAGCACACGAATCGAAGGACACGATAGAACGACAAGTGAAAGGAAGAAGCGACACGAAGAACGAAGCAGCGCATGCAGAACGCAAAGTGAGTTTAGTGAAGCCAAACATAAATGAAACGAGTGTGAGTCCGAAACGAACGAACGAACGAAAGCCCAAGTCGTTAGTTTGTACGACCCGTCGTGACTCTATGCGAACGCGAATGCCAGCACCAGACATGCAACAGAAAGAGGACGCTTTCCAGCGAGCAGTGAGCGACTGACCCGGCACCAATGGCAGGCAAGCACGCACACCGCAGCCCCGTTCGACACGTTTCACCTTTGTGACGCCGACGCTGCGCAGCAAGACGAAGCGCTTCGGCCGACGATGCGGGCAGAACTAGCGGGATGCTGCCGTCGATGCTGTAGACAGAGCCGGCTGGCACGTCGGGACGATCGGCCGCCTCGCGCTCGATCGTCGCTTCGGACGTCTCCTCGGCGTCCGCCTGGGGCCTCTCAGCTAGAACCGCACGCACACGTACAGGTACACGCATATACGTAGAAGGCACAAAGCGCGAGAGAAAACTCGGAGAGTAGGCGGCGGTACGCAAGCTTTGCCGTGTGTGCGCGCGTGCAGAGCGCAAATGATCGGACAGCGATGAAAGCAATCAAACCGGAGCGCATCGCTTCAAACTACGAACACCGCACGTGCAAGCAATGTACTGTACGTTTAAATGCGTACTCTCAATGACTCGCTCCATCATATCGCCAGCCGCACATTTGCCCAGCGTAGCTTGCCGAAGAATATACGGCACGAGGGAAGCCCTCCTAAAACGCCAAGCGAACACACATCCAACTGCGTCGTCGGCCTTTAATGCGCAACGTACTGTACGTAGAATATCGGGTTAGACTCTCACTCATAGTTGAAGAAGACGTCGGAGACGCAGCCATTCAGTCCCGTCTTCACCTCCATCTCGCTTTCAGGTACGGGGCGATCGCCGACACCGCCAACGAACATCTCAGCAGCCGGTCCGCCGATAACATCCGATGGTCCAAATCTGCCGCTCGCTACTTTTTGTCCGTTCACGAAGAGCGTTATGCTACAACATCGAGCGAGAACATGAGCCAGCTACTTAGACTACGCACAGCACATGTAGACTATGTCTGTGTTCACACGTTATCACATGCATAGGCAACACGACGGACTACGTTCTACAATACCTATCATAACATGTACATATATACGCACTGTACGCACATTACGTAATTTTCACACGCACATCTTGTACGTCGGCACGGCACGTACTGCATGCATATAAGGCTACAGACCAAGTGCATTTGCATGCACGTGCAAGGACAAGTCCTGATAATGTAGCCTTGTGATGGAAATATTATGCCGCACACCAAGTCAGACACCACGTCAGTCTATCTGCATACATGTGATGCACGTATTGAACGTACCCTGTACGTACGTACGTACAGAGTCCTATACTGCAAAACGTGCATACGTATGTAAACATACATATGTTCATTGCAGCATGTCTTAATCAATTGCTAAGACAGAGCAAGACACACTCAATGGACATACTCCTGTTTGATTCGCGTCAACAAGACCGTGTAAACGTTTGCGTCATTGTAGACACCGTCTGATATGAGAATCAAAGCATCCGCTGATGGCGTGCCGACAGCGGCGTGAAGCCTGCCGTCTTTCAGGCAGACAGACAAGAAGCCCTGCACGAGAGAAGAGCAACGGATTGTGCTCGGCGTTTTTGCCAACGGTGCTTACACACTGAACATATGGCACGTTCTCTATAGTGTATATTGTATGTACGTACTGTACATGCCTATGCCACAATTTCGAAGTGTGCGCACCTTTCCTTTAGCATCGCGAATGCGACGTCGAGCCTGCACCAGACTCGACTGATAGAGAAGTACACCGTTTGTATCAAGAGCGCGAAAGTTAAAAGCAAGTGACGAGTCATCTCCGAACGTCAAGCCGCGGATTACGACGAAGCCCTTGCCTTCGAACCCGAGTACACGATCGGCAGTGACGAGGTTGTCGTTCTAACAATAATCAATTCCATCGCCAATACTTCTCGCTCCAAACACCAATGCAACGCACACGCCAAGATCGCCTTCAATATCTACTCTACGTACGTATCTACGCATCACACATATTGTATTGCGTGCGATGTACATAAAGTAGATGACATGCGCCATACGCACGAGTATGACCTGAGCACCGATACGCACTTTGCTAAGACATCCCTCTTCGACGTTCAATGACTTGCTCGCAGCGCTAATATCCAGTGGATTGTCACCCCAGGAGAGTTCAGACACGCAGCCGTACAAGCCTTTCCACTGCACATCGTAACTCTTCCAGCTAGAGAGAAAGAAGTGGCAACGCAGAGTATGTGGAACTGAAGGTAAGGCAAGGCAAGGCAGTTTCTTACTGTTTCGTTTCAAAGCTCTGCGGAACGCCGCCAACGAAGTGATCAGAATCCTTCACGTTGAGGTCTTTCATTTCGCCCGGCACAACTTCGGTCAGATGCTCGTTCTCGATGCGAAGCGTTCCGTTCGACACGTCCCGTTTAGCGAAGACCGAATAGAACCGCCCGTCATTGTACTGGTCGCTCGTCTCCAACGCAAGCTTGGCCATCCCACCGAGGAAGAACTGGAAGCGGACGTGCCCGTCAACGAGCTCGAGCGAGATGAAGTCCTTGTTGGTCTGCGTAATTCAATAATTCTCTAACAATTTGTCAACAAGCGCTTGCAGTCTTCTTACAGCGTCGCCGCGGAAGTAGAGCAGGCCATTCTCCGAGTACGTTGAGAATTTGATGCGTATCTGAAGCGATGCAACGGAGAGCATACAATAGATGCATATCAACCGACAATTAGCTACTCTACATCTTTACTATGGGCTTGCACAGCCAAACAAACGTGTCTTGCATGAATATTGTACCTTGCTCTCCCGCGACTTGTAAGCCTGCGCAAGCGGCAGCGACGGAAGCTGCGCATAACCGTTTCGGAACATGAAGCTGCCCGGAATGCGTCCTTCGGTAAGCTCCGCCGATCGACTAGAACACATCGATAGGCACAATATTAGTACGTACCCTGCTTGACCGTCGACCCGGTCTATCGCATTCGTACTCTGGTCGCGCTCCCGTACAACCCTCCGAGCTGCTAAAGAAGTTCCAGAGCGGAATTAAACGCCCGTCGACGCGAATCTGGCCGATGGTTCCGCGAAACTCCGCAACGTCGATTTTCGCCTCTTTTGGCTACAAAAACCGACAAATACCTCTACACTTGTCCAACACTGTGCACACGATTATGCACTCGCCAATGCACACGTTTAGAGGACAACCTTGTTCTGATCATTGACGCCCAACGATGCCACTGTCCGATAGCCGTGATAATTGAATGCACGCGCGTTCGCCCGATCGCCGTTCGCAACAGAGACCAGATTCGTCACTTGCTGCTCTTTCACAAGGCTTACATTCAACTCCGCGTGATTGTTGATTCTATATAAAAGAACAAACTACGTATTAAGAAAGTACACCAACCGAGAAAACGCCCATCCCTGTACGCATGTACAATACGTACGCAAAGACTGTACGTATGCTGCAAGTGGACGCCCGATTTACCTCTTGACGTCGATGTGATACCACGACTGATGATCTTCTCTGGCCTGCGCATCGATTCGCCTCGTGTTGACGACCATCATGTCACCGCCACCGACATTCCAAAGAAACTTGATGCGTCGCTCAAACAGCTCAACAGCCATGTACTCCGTCTGCAAGCAAGCACACACGCCTTGGCACTATGGCAAACAAAGAGCGTTCGCTCTTCACTCGTCTAGTCACATTCACCGTTCAACGTCAGTTACCTTCTTTGGAAAAGGTGTAGAAACAATGAAAACGAGTGAGTCTGCGACGTCGTCAGTTGGTCGATACCGGATCTGCAGTGTGTTCGTCACCGTCGTAGCAATCGGGATCTTGTACTCACGCAAGCACTTGCCGTCCTCGCGCGACTTCACCGACAGTTTCATCTATGGTGCAAGGTAAAAACGCACACACCGATGCACAAAACAGTAGTAGCAGCGGCTCGGCAAAAAGAGCACACAAAGAAAAAGTGCGCGATGCGAACATCTATTGTGCTCACCTTGGTCGCCTTCTCGCGTGCCTCCTGCACCTTCTCTTTGAGCAAGGCAAGCTTGGCCGCAAAGTCGGAAATCTGACGCTCGTTCTCGTCGGCCTTCTGCTTCACTTGCTCAAACTGCTCACGCGCTCGTTTCGCCTGCTCCACCGACTTCATCACTTCCATGGTGACGTTTTTAATGCCTTCAACAAGCAACCCGGCTGATGCAACGGGCCCACAATGCAAGTACTGTAGGTACGGTAGAGCAGAGAATTAAGAGCACCTTGGACGGAAAACTGACGAAACTCTTGCACTTTGGCGTCGAGCTGCTTCACCTCGTCGCTTATATCATTGACACTGCTTTCGGTCTTGTCCATCTTCTTCTTTGCCGCATCGGCCTTCTTCTTCACCGGTCCAACCTTCTTGTTCCCCTCTGCAACAAATAACACTGCTCTATATAGAGATATACGTGCTCTACCTGCGCTACGCAGTGACATACGAGCTACGTATTGTAGCACACGCACCTAGTACGCTAATGTGTGCATATTACATCCGCGTGTGTCACCGGCCGCGCAACGTACAGTACAGAGTGAATGAACGTAGTCAGTAGCGTACACTAGAGTCAGCGAACGTCGACCAAAGAATCAGCATGCACTGATGCTGCGCCAGGCTTAATAGAATACTTGGGCAACGAGCTCACAAACTGCACATAAATAGATACCGTCAAATTTTGAGAAGCTCATCTTCATAATATCGCTCTTGTTCTTCTGCGAGTTGAGCCTATCGTTGATGCCTGACAGCGTGTCTTTGTGGTCTTTGAGCTTGCCTTGCAGTCCTGAAATCAGCACACAACAAGAGTGCGTCAAACCGCAGCCTCATTCTGCTCCATTCTATTCACGTGTTCTCAATTTTGAAAATGGTAAAAGTCTAGTAAAGCTTTTATTCCAACATCAGCTACAAAGCCGCTAATTACGAGACGATACATACGTAGAAGCTCATAGAGTAGAGGGTAGGTGTAACCTCCAGACCGGTCGAAGAATGAAAAGGGTAAAGTTACTGAATGAAAGCTTTGTTCAAAAATACAAATTAGCCAGGGAAATGCCCGAAAGTTTTTTGAAAGCCTCTACGAGCCTCCAAGTAAATTCTCATGCGCAGCCGTGCGTATACAATATGCTGTTGGTCTAACGTTTGAAAGATGTGAAGAGCGGCTTTTAAGCAAAGTTATGCGTACTCGGTGCTATTAGACGGTGGAGTCCTACTTCTGCGGCTGACAATGCTGCGGACTAATAGGTATTTAAAGCAGTTCGTTCAAGCCGAGCCTTACAACGTACCAGCAACATCAAGCGACTTGGCTTGCTGCAGGAGGCGTTCGCTCTTGTCTTTAGACTGTCTTGAACTTTCGAGGACAGAGCCGCGCTCCTTCAGCTTCATGTCAGTGTTCTCCGACGCGTCTTGAGCAGCATTGGCGGCGTCTGTCGCGTTCTCGATCGCCTTGCGAATGTTGTCGTACGCAGCGGAAGCCTTCAGCGCGTGCTCGGACGACGCTTTGACGTCGCGAAACGACCTGCACGATAAGAGCAAGCAAGCAATGCTCCATTAGTTATACTACTTTCTACCTATCCATGCATTTAACGAACAAGAGACGTAGGTGGTTATCAAAAGTCGGCTCAATCGCATACGCGTCTAACAGTTAACGACACTTTTAACTTCAAATTAACTTTTGCCCATTTCCAGCAATATCGCTAGCTAAGATCGTGCACGTACATACTATACATATGGTACGAGTGAGCACGCAAGCAGTCGGCGAGCTGTGCACAACGGGCAGGCAGGCAGGTACTGAAAGAAAAATACTTACGCTTTCAACCTATCCGCTTCGCCGCTGAGTTTGTTGGCGTGCAGCGTTGCCGGCTTAACGAACTGCCGTTCGTAGTTTCCAAGCAGCTGTCCATACTGATCATGTCGCATTTCGCACACTTTCGTCGCGTTCTCCATCTCGTCAAACAGCGTCATATTCAAAGCCTGTATTGAAAACGTCCGGACACTCGTCATTAACACAAGTCATACATACAGTATGGTTTCGATGACATTCCAGCACCTACTCTACGTATCACATATAGTACGTACAAGAAACGTCACTCGCCAACGTCTAGAGAGACTGTCCTTGCTCGGGTCTCTCTGCTTGCTTACCAAGTAGTCGTCGTGTGCTGAAAGCAATAGGTCGCTGATGTTCTTAATTTTTCCATTTGCCTCTTGGACCTGTTCAACTGCACGCGTTCTAATGCCATTTGCTTCCTCCATTTGACGCTAGAGAAAGAAATCAGACCGCTCTTCTCTTCTGTTAGCTTGCCCACACTGGCACCGACGTGTACGATGTATGGCATGCAAAGTGCTAAAAACGTACCTGAAACTGGGCGCTCATCTTTTCGCTAATCTCGGAGACGGTTTTTGCTTGGTTGGCGTTCTTGCGCACTTCGTCCCAGAGGCGATTGCGCAACTCGCCCAGTTTCTCTGTCACATTGCCGAGTCGATAGCGCAAGGTCGTGAAGCTGCTCTCGTTCATCTTTTTCGACAAAACTTCTGACATGAACGCCTTCGACTTTCTGCAACACTCAAACATATGCACCTCACCCGCACTCTAAACTGCGCATTCTACCATACGTCTACAGTACGTACACATGTAGCACGCACTACCTATGTAGTGTCCGCACATCAGCATACGCAAACACGTCTAACTAACTGTAGAGCATCGACGCCCATGAAATGGGGCAGAAGAGTACAAACTGACGCACAATCAGACTTGCCAGAAATATCGCTTACGTACTCAAGTTCTTGCTGCGCTCGATTGAAACGCTTGTCGATCAGATCATCACGCGTTTTCATGCGTGCAAGCAGACGTTCTGCTTCTTCGAGCCACTGCGTGGCGTTGGCCGATGCGCTTCGATCACGCGTGCTACCTCCACGATTGTAGCGATAGAGCTGCGCGACAAGCTCACGGCCTTTGTGGTGCGTCTTGTCGATATCTTCGAGTAGCTTGTGGACTGCTTCGTTTGCTTCCGATATGTTTTCGGAGGACTTGTTGATGCGCGAATGAACGAGAGAAACCTGAAAACAAGAAAGCGCTCTACGCCGTACTCAATTACCAGTAATCGTACGGTCTGCAGATGTAGAGTACAAGTGCACGTCTAGCACTCCAGGGTTCATTCGAACGGCCAACCCTACGAATCTTTTCAGAATGTTCAATCGTAGCTCGTACCTGGTCGAGCAGCGCGTCTGCATCTTTGGCATGCTTTCGAACGTCACCCAAGCTCTGAATTAACGCATTGGCCTCCTTGCGCGCAGCGAAGATGCTCTGCAGGCGAGCACGATTGGTGCGAGTTCGATTCTCGATCGAAGTAATACGTCCCCATGGAGCGTTAACCTTGATCGAAAAGAACAAAGACGACATGAAGGAGCAATTGATGGAAGCTTGCTTGCATCGCTATTTCACCATTGTGGTAAAATTGTAGCCCTCAATGAGTTCGTCCATCGCGTCGAGGTCTTGCATCAGCGCCAATGTGCAACCCTTGTCACAGCCTATCAAGAAATGCGCCCCCTCATGAACGAAGTAGAGCATGCGACGTAGAGCAAACAAGGCGACCAACTTGTGCAATCACGTCCGATGAGTGCGTGCCTCGGCTGGCACTCCGAGCAGTCGCGACCACGAACACCCGCACGACACGTGCACTGGCCGCTGACACGATCGCAAAGCACGCCCAGCGATCCATCGACGTTGCACTTACACGGCTTACACGAGCCCCCCGGTGCCATCGGGTTTCCATAGTAGCCTTCGATGCAGCCTGAAACAACAGCTCATACATGTAGTCGACGCAGCAACCAACATCGCCGGCAATCTGCAAAAAATGCAAAAGAGGACGAGCTTCAAATAAGACCACGATGCTTTCTAGAGCACGCGAGCAGGGTTCTACATGGCAAATCGGTCGGAAAGAGGACAACTGAAACAACGTTTGTTTGCAACACACGTACAACGCAAATGCATACTTTCGCATTGTTGTCCCGCGTAACCAGTTTTGCACGCCGTACAGACGTATCCCTTGCCGTAGCTCACCGCAGTGCACGTTTCACTGAAGCTAAAAATAGTTTCGCGCTTGTGATGCACACAAATACACGCCGTTGCTAAATGCGCTGAAAACGTGTCGGAAAAGTGATAATGTGTACGCTGCACAAGTAGGTATGGTATGCAAAGGTAGACTACCTATTGTCGACGTGAGGACAAGCGCATTTTTGACAGTCGTCGGGCGTTCCAACTTTGGCATTGCCATAGTAGCCCTTAGCACAACGGTCGCAACGATCGCCTTCAGTGTTGTGCTGACAGTTCTAAACCGCAAAAGACGGCTTGCAATTCTAATCCTCGAGTAAAGCTCGGCTGACCCTAATTTCTGCACTGACACAGAGCACAGCACATCGCTGCGCTAATAACACACATGTAGTCTCTCCGGTGGGTACAAACGAGCAAACATAGTGCACAGGTATGTAAAAACAGACCGTGCAGATGCACGTCTCCGTATCGCACGTCGACGAATGATGATTGCACGAGCACGGTTCGGCCCAACCGATCAAGTCAATGTCGTTCATGCTGTCCAAATACTTTGGCTTCTTCTTGCGGCAGTAGCCATCGGCTGGATCCTGCACACAATAGATGCACGCAAACTCGTCTCCTCGGGGATCAACAGGACAGCGACAACGGATCGCCAAGAGAGTGCTCGAAAGAGTGTAGCGCAAGACTAACCTGACACGACAGTCCCTTGTAGTTCTTCTCGCAGTCGCACTGCTCAACGCCGATCGCCGGGATGGCGCTGGGCGACGGTGTCGACTTGTCGTCGAAAACGACAGCAGAATCCAAGCTAACATCGGTCAGACTACAAAACATGACGAGAGATGCAGGCGCCAACTGTATGCACGTGCTGTCACTTGTGCATAGTGACATACTTAGCGTTCGTCACGCCGAAAGCAAAAGTTCCGCGAATGTAGACAGCCTGCACGTTCTGCAAGCCAACCATCAGCGTCTGCCTGCTCACACGCAGCTCCTTCACGTTCCGCTGCTTCCACAGATCCTGAAGAGGCGGACATTTGTGCGCACATTGTATACGTAGTAGATAGAGAAGGGTGCCAAACGAGGAGTGTCGTTGTCGATTAGGTAACAAACCTCTCGCAGCTTGACCGTGTACTGGCCGTTATCGGCGGGACGCTCGCGGTAGTACTCGAGAATGATACGGTGATTGCCAACGAGCACCACGAGTGGATAGCGCGCAAAAGAGTGCAAGTCCGGTCGCGCGAATCCCGAGAGTGCGTTCCGATCGCCATTGGTAATCGTGAAGCGAAGGAGGCCGTTGTAGGACGCTGTTTTGTCGCCGAGAAACTTGTCGGGCAACGTCCAATAGACGGGAGTCATGTCCGTGTGATACGTGCGAACGCTTGCCGGTTCAGCGGGAAAAACGCGCAAGCCGTGCTCGCTGGCTAGCGGCGAACCGCGATAATCAAATGTCGCATCGCGGTCCTCTGCATAATTCTACAAAGACAATAATACGCCGAGTGTCGGCAAACGTTCAAAGCGTTGCTCAACGCAGCGTACGCTCCACTTGGACAAGAAAACTTAACAGTCCAGACAGCGTAGTCCGAAACTGGTCTGCATGTACACGTGTTACATACACACATACATATGTATATACTGTACGTACTTTACGTACAGCACGGCACAATGCGCATGTATATAAGCGCACCTGCTGCCAAAAAGCGGTCGCTTGATTGCAAAAGTCGGTCCGGTTAAAGCAAAAACACTGCGTGCAGCCTGCGGGATTGTCGGCCTCAAGACTAATCGAATGCGTCGTGCACTCGCCACATTTGTCGCCGGCGACGTTTTCCTACAAATTCATTATGCACTCGCAATACGGTCTCAGCCACGTTGCTCGCTCACCTTGCAAGTGCACTTTCCACTCAGGTTATCGCATCCACAGCCAAGCTCTTCAGTGCACTCGCTCGGTGCCGTCCCCGCGACCTGACAGTGGCATCGTTGGCAGCCCGGAAAGTTAAACGTGCCATGCTGGCAGCGGTCGCACTGTCGGCCAGTGTACTCTTCGCGGCAGTGACACTGGCCAGTGCGCAAATCGCACGTGCTGTTCACCGAGCCGCGCGTTTCGCACTCGCACAGCTTGCAGCCCTTGTACGCGTCGTAATTCCAGCTATCCGGCACGCACGTTTCGCACATCTTGCCAATCGTGTTCGGCGGGCAAACGCACTCGCCAGTCTTCGGATCGCACACGTGCCCCGGAGCCGGACACTTTGGACACTTTTTGCAGCCTTCTGCCGAGAGGCCGTAGTAACCCGGTTGACAACTAAAAGCAACTACTCTATGCACACGAACTAAAGCATCCTTTGCACACAAGCTATGCGCAACACGTACGAATCGCAGTGGAGACCAGTGATGCCAACGCGGCACGAGCACTGGCCAGTTTTCTGATTGCAGGTCTCGCCCTCGGCGCCCTCAGCATGACACTGGCACGCCTGACAGCCCTTTCCGCTCGTGATGTTGAAGAATCCGGCAGCACATTCAGCGCAAGTCCGGCCAACAACGTTCGTCTTGCACTGGCACTGGCCGTTGTCCACGTCGCAGATGCTCTCGGCGGCCGAACCGAGCTCGAAGCATCCGCAGTACGTGCAGCCGGCTGACGTGAAGTTATAGTAGCCATTGCGGCACTGGTCGCAGTGCTTGCCAAAGATGCCCGGCTTGCAGGAACACTGCCCTGACGTGCGGTCACAGACTGCCGTTAACGAGCCCGTCTTGTCGCACATGCACTCCGGACATCCGTTCTCGATATCGCCGTGACCCTCCTGAAACCGGCCGACATTGAAAAGCTTATGCGAAAATTTTAGAATCTCGCTTTACATTCAAACTTTGATGCACCCAGCTTGGGCTCAATTCACCGGGATGATTGACCAAGGGTGAAAATGATCAGATGCGTTTTTGCTTGCAGTTTATGCTTTGCTTGCTTACTGTACACACGTGCTCTTCGTGAGTACATACGTACTGTACGTGTCCACGAACCTCGCAGCGATCGCAGTGCTTTCCAACATAGCCAGGTTTACAATTGCACAAGCCTGTCTCGTTGCTGCACTGCATGCTCGTTGAACCGTGCAGGTTGCAGTTGCACGCTACAACGCACGGCCAGTTTAAATGCTACATGAATAATTGCAACAAGTAAACCGGCAAAGCCGCAAAGCATCCGGCTTCAAACCAAAAAACGCACCAAGCAATTATACATTGTGTTCTGGAATACCGTGGAACAGTCTGGAACATATGGTGTTCCACTATTTCCACTCTGGACACACTAAACAATGACCCACTGCACGTCTGCTAACTTTCGATTTTTTGAAGGAGAAAAGGGTGGGAAAGAGGGGAAGATGGGGGAAAGGGGAAGTAAATGTTTGAACAGTAGGCATCGTTTTTGTTGCTGGCTGCGCTCGCTTGCCGGATGCAAAAAAATACGCTGATATGCACAGACTGGAAAAAGTTTCTAGCTTTCGTGTATACCGGTGCAATTAGCATGCCGTGGCGCAAAGGCTGATCCGTAGTAGCCGTCTTTGCACTTCTCGCAGAAGAAGCCGTCCGTGTTCCAGACGCACTTCAAACACTGGCCTGTCGTGCTGTTGCAGTTGCCAACGGCCGCCGGGTCAATGTTGCCTGAACACTCGCAAGGCAGACACGAGCCGTTATTTTTGTCTTTCGGATTACCAAAGTAGCCATCGGAACACCTGAGAGCAGACAAAAGCATGGTGAGTGAATGAAAAAAGCAAGTGTAAACGGCAAACACTCACATTTCACACTTATTTCCCATGTAGCCCGTCTCGCACGCGTCGCAGATGTAGTCGTCTTGCGTCGAGAGACCGTACTGTGAGACAGAGCACGTCGGACTGAAGTTGTTCTCGTCGTTGGTGAGCGGGCAGCCACACCGCTTGCAGACACCGTCATTGCCGCCGAGCAGGGGATTGCCATGAAAGCCCTCCGCGCATCGCTCACAACGTGCTCCGTCCGTGTTGTGAAGACAGTCCTGCATGCATGCAATTAGAAGCAGTCACTATTATTAACACAACGTGCACGCTCAGTGAGATCCAGTTGTGCTCCGTCAACACGACAACGCAATGAGCAGACTAAGCTACGCTAGTGAATGCCAACTAGTGAACTGCGAGTGGTAAACGGTGTTGTATGTTCTTACCGTACAATAGGCCGTGAATGGATCGCACGTGAGTGAGTGGTCATTGCACTCGCACTTCTCGCAGACACCCTTGAAGATTATGTTGTCAACACGCCGATAACCGGGCTCACAGCTCTGCAACAACAACTCACATCTCGCATACATAATCGACACGTGCTCTAGTTGTCTTCTTATCCAGCACACATAGTTTGTGCGCACGCGACATATACAATGTAGATGGAGAGAGAGTATAGATGTACAGGTTAACAGTGTGTATCACCTCGCAGGAGAATCCGTTGTACAATTTCGGGCATAGACATTTCTCCACACTGTCCATCTTCTCTCCACTCTGCAACGTTTGATCGGCCTGATCCAGTACCAGTCCATAAATACTAAAGCAGCGGGAGCTCACGCATAAGCAAGAGAAAAGAGGAGCGTGCGCGGTCGGTCGGTCGGTCGGTCGGGCGGGTGGGCGGAAGCACACCTCGATTGAGTCTGATAGTGGTCGTACATGGCCTTGACGAGAAACGCGTCGACATTGGCAAGAAGCCGAACGAAGTCGCCCTTCGTAACCGGCTGTCGAGTTTTGCTGTGCTGCCAGTTGCCGCGTTCATGCAGGAGCACCTGCACGCTCACGTTCTCTCGTGGCAAGAACTTCTGCTGGCTCCGATGCTCGATGACGAGACCGTTTCCCTACGTCCACAAAACCATCGCACGTGCAATGTCGCAAGGCAAACGCATTAGCCTTCGCACCTTCTGCTGCGCCTACTAATTTAGATAACGTCTAACGTGCGTACACGTTTTATACGTACTATACATAAATGTGCGCGTTGCACAGTAGAGCAGATTAATACTGCTATAGAGTATGCACCGCTGCTCTACTGGACATACTTTGAGCACGACGTCGGCAATGGGCAAGACAAGCCCGCCATCCCGTTCGGGCACGAAGTAGACAAAGTACTTGAGCTGACCGCCATAGGACATGAGCTAAACAAGGAACATACTGCTTCGCCAAACGAACCACTGCTGGCTGGCTGGCTGGCTGGCACATAGCGCATACGGACCAAATTTCCACGATAGTCGGACGGCGAGAACCAATAGTATATCCCGTTGACGCCGCTTAGTGCCTTATTATTGAAGACAAGCGCTGTACCGAGCTCCTCCGATGGCGTTATATTCTGGCGCGCCTCCATGCCAGTCAATTTCCAACCGAGCAAGTTTTGAACCTGAGAACGCATATCGAAATAGACGTACACTTATGTTCAGTACGTGGTGGTAAGAAAAGAAAAAGTAACACACCTTTCCCTTTCCATATTGCAACTCCGTGCATTCCGTTGTCATTCCTGAGCAATAGCAAGGCGTGCAGCCATCCGGGTTGTTCTCGTCCAGATTGTACGTTCCCGCTTTGCATTTGTCACACAGCTCGCCTTCAACATTTGCCTATGAAGCATATTAGAAAAGCTCTTTCGTTTGTCGCACCAGCATTAACGTTACGCAGCCAGGTTAGTGCGTATTGACTACTTTACAACACGTGCCACATCAATACTGTACGTGTAATGTACACAAACCAGACTAGACTACGTAAGTGCTTACACGCAACGTGCCACAATAAGGCTTAAGTAACGTACCATGCAGCAGACACCACAAAGACATGCTGGTAGCCCAGTGGAGCTATCCACATTTGACAATATCATTATCATGCACGCTCGCACGCGCATACCTTGCAGACGCAGCTGCTGTCACATGTTTCATAGTTGGCGGAGCCGTGCATATTGCACGGGCAAGGCTCGCACGTCGGATAGTTGCGGAAGCCTCGGGCGCACCGATCGCAACGGCGCCCACCGAAGCCCGGCTTGCATGGACAGTCGCCAGCGTGCTGTTCGTCGGTCGCTCGCGTTTCATCCTTGACGCACATGTTGTCGGTCGAGCCCGAAAGGTCGCATTGACACGGACGACAAGCGTCAGCGGCGTAATGCGAAACACCAGCCGGCCGATAGAATTCGTCCAGGCACTCTTCGCAGTTCACGCCTTTCGTGTTGTGCTGCAAAGGTACAAGCGTGCAGGTAACACCTGCTCCAGCTACTTACTACGTACGTGAAGACAAGTGACGTGAAAGAACGCAATGTACGTTGCATAGTTAAGCCAGAAGGACCATCGGAGCAGTTTATGCGTACCTTGCAATCAATGCATAGACCTCCGCCTTCAAAAACGCCGTTCACGTTGACCGACTTTCGCTCCTTCGCAATCTCTTCGTCGTACTTGCACTCCAAAGCGTGCCCAAAGCACTGACACTCTTCAACGGAAAAAACACTGTGCAGCACAACCAATCCTCGTAACACAACTATTTCCTAATTCAAGCGGTGGGATATTTCAGCCTCGTCCCGCCCGCCCTGTGCTACTCCGTAGAACAAGGGGTGAAGGCGGCAGCGTAGCTCAACCCAATCCAATGCGCCGACATGTCAGTTGTCCGATTCCGGACGGGAGTGGCGAAAAAATCTCCAAATGTTCATCTTTTTGCTCTGGTCGGGTGGGCCTCTCTGCGGGCTGTTTCATCTCCTGACCATACCGCCTAAACTCGCCTAAACCTAACACACATGTGTGTAGGGTAGGTTTGGAGTAATTAATGTATAAAACTACGTACACAGAAGCAGACATACGTTCGCACGCGTGAGCGTTTGCAGGAGTGCCCGCTCGCCACGGCTGCTGATTATAGAGTGGGCAACACGTGTTGCAACTGTCACCGCAAGTATTGTGGCGGCACTGGCAGCGCAATTGCTAAAAGAAAAAAGAGTATCACATATCATGTGCATACACAAAAGCAGCAGCTCCAGCGAGCATCACACAATGCAAATCATAAAAATAATATATACAATCCCCACTGTATGCACAGACAACATAGACTGTAGTGTGGCACAGCACGATAAGATAGAGTAGATGGAGGTGCAAGTATTAACGTACTCCAGTAGACGGATCGTTCTCGCACGTCGGGGCGTGACCGTAGCAAATGCACTGCCCACCGATGCTGATATCGCGAATGGCATAGAAGTACTAAAAGCGAACACGTTGCTCACTCATTCGCTACTGCTCTCATTGGCGTCGCGAG
>JAQGBB010000132.1:0-26068 GCA_034691745.1 Prismatolaimus dolichurus
ATTTTTTCAGAATGACCAGTAAGCTTCCTTTTGCTTACGCACTACGTGCTCCAGGCAGGATGCAATAAGTCAGATCTTAATCACTACTTTCGATTAATGCGACAGCGTAAGTCGTTTGGAAATAAAGAAGAAAACTCTTCAACGTCTTTCGTGCTCATCGATAAGTTGAGCTGCAGGTCGCGCAAAGCGCAAAGAAGGCCGATGATACCATCGGCGACCATCTCGAAGTTTATCTTAACAACCTGCGTAATTGTGAGCACTCTCAATGCTGTTGTATCACTGTTGCTTTCTCCTTTGGCGAGTGTTTTCCAGAATGCTTCAAACGACGCCCGCGACGGGGCATCGGCAACGAAGCTAATTTCGAGAGCCACAGTATGTACGCGCAAAGCGAACTTCGCCAAAGAGACGCGTCCTGAAGATTCATTAGCATTCATGTTGTAAACGATGCGTTGAACGTGCGCAAGATGTCCTCCGCTTGGCCGTGCTTCAAACTCTTCCAGAAGCGACACCGCTTCGTCATCAATATCTATTTCGTTGATTTCTGCAACGCATGCTAAAAGAGCTTCAAAACCGGAAACCGTTGGAATCGCAGCAGCCATACTGGACGCCAACGCAAGATCGAGTAGGATAACTGAAATCGATGTCGCTTCATGGCATTTATTGGTCAGGTCGTCGTTTTTCTCAGCGTGCCCTGCGTCCTCTGTAAACATTAGTCGCTCGACCTTAGCAGTATCCGAGAAAGACGCTATAGCCTTAAACACCCTTCTCACTTCACAAGCGTCTAGTTTCGAAGAAAGAAGCAGGTCGCTTAGCTTCTGAAAAGACGACTTTGGCGACCGGCCGTCCGTTGATGGCTTCAAATCTGCCTTGGCAGGCGGTGTCGGTTTGTTTTCTGACTGCTTTGAGATGAAGAAAGACGCATCGTTGGAACGAACGCCAGCCTTGCTAAGGAACTCAGCAAAGCCGTATGCAGAACCGTCAAATTTAAAGCTGTCACTATGGATCGCCTGCAACTCTTTTACGTTTTTTGCAGTCAGCTTGCTGGCAACAGTGGTGGTTACCTCGCTCACAATGATCCATAGCGCAGGATCCCCAGCACAGAAAACAAAACGGCGATCCGAAATGCCGACGATTGATCGAAACGAAGGCAAGCAAACGCCAAGGGGCAGAAGGCTATCAGTGACCTCTAAGAATGCCCCGACAAAGGGCCGTATGGTCCCTTGATAAGAGTTGAAAACGTGCGTTAGGGCAAAACGTTCAAACTCGGCCGTATTTTCTATCGTCATGCTCTTCAGCTCTTCTCTTCCGCTGCTGCTCGTTTCGTGCAAAAGCGCCCTCAGAAAACCGAAAACAAAGCGAGCGTCGGTTATGTCGTATCGTTTGAGCGACGAGCGAACCTTGAGGAGAATGAGCTTGAAGACCAGTTGAATAAGCTCTTTCGTCGTTCTGCATCTTCTCTCACATGCAATGCCGGTCGCAAAGAGAAGTACCTCACGTTGACTCTTTAGCACATCTCTGGCGTTCATAATGTTCTTCTCCAATTCACCGCTTTCGTCAAACTTCCTAAAGACATCGATGGCAGCGAAGAATTCCTGGAAGGTTTTATGCACAAAGCTAAGTTTGAAATTCGTCGAAACAGTCGCATAGCAACCATAGTAGAGCGAGTCCGCAACCAGATAGCCTGTTCGCATCGCTTCTGTGAGTTGCCACTCAGAAAGCACGGTGTTCACGTCGCTGCGATCGAAGATCAAACGTTGATAATTCTCAGCACTACTCATCGAAAATACCAATGCTAATCGAGAAAGCTTTTTCACAAGATCGCTTTCGATCCATGAATCGACGAAGAACTCCTCTCGTTGCGTGGTGTCGAAAGCGTTTTCTCTCATTCGTTCGTAAATCCATTCGACAATACTGAGAAAAGCTTGCGTTTGTGAACGCGGCAGTCGAATTTTTGTCGCGCCCACGCCGTCGCTTTCGATGGTGCTTAAAACGGTGCCGCAGAGTAAGTGAAGAAGCAGAGGCGACATACGCAGAAACGAGTTTTCCTCTGCCAAGCAGTAGTCTATGACTCGACGTGTTACGTCATCGGGCGTTCCAGCTGCATAGTACTTTTCGATGATTTCGCGTGCCTTTGAGGACGTCAGGGGACAAATTTCGAAGCGCAGTGGCCATAAGCACTTTATCGGTATTGCGTACGGCCGAGTTGTGATAAGAAGCGGAAAATCGGGACTTCTTGGCGGTTTCTTTCTTAGCACCTCGTCTAGTTGAGTGCAGTGGACGCTCATCTCATCTAATCCATCGAGAAGTGCGACTGTTTTCCTAGGATTTTCTCGTATCCAACTTTTGACTAATTCCAGTGAGTCAACAATCTCGGCGTGGTCGCCGAAGAGTTTGGATGAAAGAAGAAAATCGATAATTCGCTCGTAATCACCGACCAGATTTCTCAGTGGAAATGCAAATAGCAAGTTGATGTCTCTGAGGAGCGGGATTGATGAAGCTCCACCTTTCTGTGCCATTGCCCAATCGTACGCCAGTTTCTGCGCAAACGTCGTTTTCCCTTGGCCGGGGTCACCCAGAATCATTATCGGTTGTGGACCGAGAACAGAAATATGTGATGTCGCGTCATAACTTGATTGGAGAAGCAGTGCTAAGAGAGCAGAAGTGTCGCTAATTTGATCAGGTACCATCTTGTGGTGCCGAATATGCTTTGGTTCTGTTAGAAGTGTATCATCAGCGGTCTCGTGAATGCGGACCATTTGAAGAGCAACATACGTCGCGTCAATTGGCAACTTTCCGAACGCGTCGCTCGATGGGAAAAGCTTTAGCGTCGAAAAACGTTCGCTGTAGTCATGGATAAGATACTGCCGGAGCCGCTCGACGCTAGCCAGTGGCTCGCCACTCTTAGTTCCGCCGGCGTCCAGTTTCTTGCGTCGCTCACCGCTGGTCTCAATTTGCTGTAAAGGTTGCGCTGGTTCGACCATTTTAGCGAATGCCGCCGAAGGCGGCTCGAAGCTTTCTGACGTATGATGATATAGCTTGGCACACGGTGTGTCCGGACGGCCTTTCTTGTTACTTTCGATGTGTGCTTCGAGTTCATCCGCTAAACTGGAACAGTGATTGCGCTTCAAAAATTCAATGAGGAATGTCCACGCTGAGCGAGCAGCTGCGTCGCGGACCTGGGTAACCTAGAAACGCCCTTGAAGAAAATTTACTTTGTAATGTAACGTCGTCGAAAGCAACCAACCGCTGCGATCTTCATATGTTGAACGCAAGCAATGACAACGACGCCACTCGTTGGGTAGACGTGCCGGTTTCGCAGAAGGTCGTATGTCTCATCATTTATAATTCCGTTTGCACGCATCGCTGTTGGCAGCGTTTCGGCTATCGGAGAAAGGCGCTCAACAAGATTTGGAAGCATTTCTTCCAGCGTCTCTTGCTGGGACGCCGTTATGGACATTGTTTCGCTCCCTGACGCTTCGATAGGCCGTACACAAAACAAACAACTCTCGGTTACACAGTCGAGAAACACACCGAATTTTTCACGAGTTGCGACTTTGCTATTGCCGTTGCTATCGACGCTTATCAGGAAACCCGTGACTTGTTCGTAAAGAGTTTCGTAGGCGATGACTGCACAAGCGGACCGGCGGATCGCCGAAATGCATCCCGCCCACTAGCAAAAAGGCCCACGCGACGTGGCATCTACTTATTCAGACACGCTGAAACGCTAAACTCCCGGGTTTACGTTTTAAGGCCAAAACATGCTCTTTTACGCAGTGCATTTTGCTGAAAAAAAAACAATTCGGTAAACCGCATCAGTGGTTTATAACAAATGGTGGGATGCTTTTCTAGAACATGTTCTGGAACGTGCTGGAACAATATCTAACAGCTTGGAACACTCTGGAACAGTTTCGGACACAGTCCACTGGGTTATTCTGGACGTCCGCTAACGTTCGTTTTTTGCGAGGGGGAGAGGGGAGCGAGGGGGAAATTTTTGCTCAACCATATAGCTATCCTTTTGTACGCGCTGCGCGCTCCCGGGCAGGATGCAAAAATTCAATTGAAATATCACCAATGAGAACAATAATGAAAGACGGCCGTCCGTTGAACGTATAAAGCAAGCTGCGCAAAGTATAGACAAGCTATATATAGTCTCAAAGGCCGCAGAGCAATTACACATGGTCATTGCTGCGAGGCGACGGACGCCGGCTGCCGACGATTCGTCTGGTAGTCGTGCATCCGCTTCAACGTCTCCTTGAGTCGCAAGTCGGCCGTCGACGACGAATGAGCGACGGCATCTGCATCGCCAGTTGAAGCCTGCGGTATCCGATCTTCAACATCGCCGCGTCGTTGCTGACCGCATCCGCGTCAACATCTCGTTCAGTCGCAAGGATTTCTGCTCGCTTGTTTGTTTAGCGCCAATAAGGGTTAAAGGAATTACGAAAGTACGTACGGTGTGACGAATTCATCGAGCTAACTTATCAGGCCGATACATGTATATGGCTAGGTATTATTGACTTCCCGCAAGGGGCCATGCATAAAGCACGTGTCTGACAGGGGGAGGGTGGGGGTGGGCAAAAAGAGCACGTTATGTGTTAAACATAGCCTATCCCTTACACGTAAAAAAGAGCACGAAGGGGGGGTGGGGGTCCAAAAACTGCATTTTTTCGAGCACGTGCTTTTTGCACGGCCCCCAAACGAAAACGTTTGGCTGCACTGGTGCAAACTTTCTTTCGGCGCATTGTGACATTTGGCTATACGACTGGCTCTCCATGGCAACTTTCATTTTTTACAAGTCCAGCTAAATCGGAACGTGATACCGTCTATTACCGTCGAGAATGCCGTTCAACCTTCTTGTTTTAATTACGATCGGTCTTTCCGTTGCTGCTTCCTCTGATGGTAAAGACTGTTAGCCTCACTGACTTATAAATCAATTCGTTGCAGCAGGGTTTGGAGCTCATTTGGCAGCCGAAGCTGAAAGTCTTCACTACTCCGTTACACTCGGCAGTGCAAGGGTATCAAACGTGAGTGCGACGTTGCGGTCGTCGACTGGAGCGCTCCTTCAACGGTGGTCGCAAAAACGTGTTCACTGTGGCACTCTTGTGGCGCCAAGTGTTGTCTGGAGTAGACGAGGGTGCGTTCGGGCACCATCAGAACTGAGGCATTCATTGCATATAAGCCATACATTTATGATGTCACGTAAAGATTCGAATTTTCGGACCCCCCCTACGTCACGGGTACCTATAACACAACATCACTTTCGGCTGGACCCCTCTCGCCCTTCAAACCGTGACGTCATAAATGCATGGTCCCATATTTGTATAGGTCACAAGCATTGCGCAGAAGCTTCCGTACACGATGAGCGATCTGGCACCGGAGACAACATGCGAGGTGTAAGTGCAGTGCAAGTCTTTGAACAACACGTGGGTCGTGTCGCCATCGACGAAGTTCATCACCGAGAATGCAACCACAGATGAACGCGTCTCGTCGTCTTCTATCAGAAAGAAGGCGTTGATGTGCTGCGGCGATGGCTGGATCGCATTCAACGGTTCTTGCTATGTGGTCGTTCGTAATTCGACCACTTGGCCGCAGGCGGACAACGCCTGTAAAGCAATGGGGGCTGCGCTTTTCACACCGACTACGACGAAAGAATGGGTGAGACGAAGCTGAAGAACTCGGCACCACGTTGAGACAATTAGCCACAGTGCACCACTTATTGCTCCTTTCTCCTTGGCTTAAGCTTAGGCTGGGCTTAGTGCCGAGTCACTTTTCCGGTTTGAGGGCTAAGCGGTGCGGCCATCAAACTTCGGGCGCAAACCAAGAGTTGGCATATTAGAAAGCCATACAGCCTATTGGGTTGCTGGTTTTCAGTTTTCAGATTAGGTTTCATGTCGTAGCAGAAATAGCATGAAACCTCGTTCCCCGAGTTGTCCGGGACCGGAAATGGCTAACACAGTGGATTACTGCGTGCTTGCTGCTCTTCTATTCATGTCCATCGTGATTGTTCGCATCATAGGACACGATTCGCGCATTCGCTCCTCTAAACGCGGCGACCTGGATCGGAAACAGACAAACACTGACCATGTAAAAGCATATTGCATAAAGCTATATTAGCTGCATCACCGTGCATTATACTGTACGCTGGTGTTTGCTCGTTAAGGAATTGGCTTGTGAAGAGCAAGCTTCACGGAAAGAGGCGTGGAATGTGCGTCGCCTACTACGGTGCATCGGGTACGGCTCACGCCTATCTTCACTACTACGACTGTTCGACGAAGCACTTGTCGATCTGCGAACGCAAGCAGACGCCAAGCTCCGTCGCCGAGCCTTCGAACAGTGCTCGCAGATTTCGTGGCTAGGAAATTCGGACTGTATGTAGTTCCAATCGCGTTGACGTCCTGGGCTAGACCCTTTGGCTTCCACGGTTACTGCCGCTGGCGGCGGTGCTGGATCGGAAGCTAGTATGTATAGAAATGTATGGTATATGGAATCTGTTTGCATCTATCGAAGCTATTTTTAGTCGATTTTGTTGCTCTAACTATGTAATGTGTTACGAGTTGTAAAGAAGTGTCTGGTGTTCAGTTCAACACCGAACGTGCTGCAAAAAATACAATACACGAAAGCTTCGGCGACAGCTTGTAGAGGGACCGGATCTCCGCAGTTTTCTGACGTCATAAAAAATGTTTAAATTGTGAATAGCAGGGGGGTCTAAAACAACTGCCAGCTTTGCGTCTTCTATCGACTAATCCCCCTGCTCAAAATATCGTGTTTACTATGAATGTCTTTGCGACTGCAAAAACTGCACATGCAACATCAATGTCATCTCAACGTTAAATTATTTCATTGGCCAGTTGTTTCAGCACCTTCCGTTGGTTTACGCAAACAATGGTCAACATTTGGGGAGATTCACAGGTGCATGATCTGGCAAATCAGAAATTCGGATCTGTTACTTTTTTTCTGGATCTGTCACTTTTCTTCTGGGTTTTGCTACTGTGAATCTCCCCAATTGGCCTTAGGGAAAACTAACCATGTTATAAGAATTTATTGTCAATGTTAGCAAGTTACTGTTTCGCGCAAAACAGGCCAACAGGACTGGAAAGAAACCAGTCACTAGAGAAACGCGTGCAGTCAAATTACTGCACTCTACCGTAAGCACACGCAGTGCTGTCGACCGCAGAAGCTAAAACCTTTCGTTTTACGAGTTTTCCGGAAGGCTAAACTGTCGTCGTTGTTAAAACAAGTCTGCAGCTGACGGACCAGGTACGACTTTACATGCGCCCACAAGAAGATGTCAGCAAATGTGTAAATAGCATAGGTACATAGTACCGGTGAGAATCAAACATCTGACGATACGCCTGACTATAAATGAGTTAAACGTAAGCCGAGCTACTCTTCGGTGGCGAGCCTCTATCCACAACAATCGTTTGTGTCGCCGCTGGCATTTGCACTTTCCGCCTCGCCCCTTGCAAGCTACCCTGTCGCCTCGCAAGCGACGCGTTCGTCTCCGATCTGCACGGACTTGCCGCACCGCCAACAAGCGGTGACGACGACGACGCACCAACGACACGTCGATGCTGCCCACTTCCTATCGCCGAATCCCACGTCCCATCACCTAATGGATGGTTCGCTTCAGTACCGTAACCCGACTCGCGTCCATCAGTCGTCGCCGCCGATGACGAATACGAGATAGGTATCTTCTTCGCACCCGGCATGTGCTCGTGACTCACGAAGCTGTCCTGACTCGCCGACGACGTGCCGGCAATGCCCGAAGGTTGAAAGGGAAGCACCCGAGCGACGACTTGATGCCTGCCACCGCTGAAGAACAGATCGTTGAACGGCGTCGGAGACATGAGGTCGTCACTCGTCGGTGACTCTAGTGAGCTGCTAATATCGCCGCCAGAGAACGATGACTGAACAAGCATCTCCGGGCTATACTCGCGTCGACCACCGTTCATCGAAGCGTCGTCCGGCGGGCTATGAAGCACACGCGGGCGTTGAAGAGGCCGTGGGCGATAGTCGACGGGTGGAAGTGGCTGCGGACTTGTCGGCACACTCGGTGGTGATTCAGCGAGTGTCGCGAGTGGCCACTGAAGCACGTTCGAGCCACCGTAGCAGTGCTTCGGTAGAGTCGGCTGTGCGATAGCGCGTTGGCGTTGCGCAACACCCTGACAGTAGTCACCTCCGTCACTGCCTCGCCGCTCATCGCCGTAGCTGAAGTATTCCATGGGAATCTCCTCGTAGACCGGATGGTTGTCGACGACGCAGAGCTGCTCGTCGTTTATTGTCCGCACGCAGAACTGCGGTGGTGGAAGACGCACGAGTGACACCGGGTTCGTACTGTAGAAGAGCTGAGTGGCACCGCCTGTGCCACCGTAGACGCCACTGTCGGCCTCGGCGTGGGAAGGGCGACTTGGACCACGGCGATTGTACGACGACGATGGATCCTGTTGGTGAAGCTCTCTGCTTCTATCCGTGCTGTTGTAATGGTTTTGATGCTAAACATCGAGTTAGCACAATTTTAACTCTGATTTTGGCATGAGGGGCCTCATATATGACGTCACATCTCGAGTAATCTTATATGTTTATGACTGTGAGGAGTGACGGAGTGTGGGGGGAGGGTAACTTTTGATGTGACGTCATACGTGTACGTCCCAAACATACATCGAAGGTATTATGAAATGACGTATTCGGATCGGTCTGCGACGGATCGCGCATCCCGTCCATCTCCGTCGTTCTCGACTTAGGAAACTTCATCGAGTTGTATGACCAGTGATTTGGATCCGCCGGATAACTGCCGCTTGAGCTCTCACTTAAACCACTTGCATGTCGCTTTCCGAATAAGCCTCGTCTACAAATGCGAAGCGGCGGCTATTGTTCAAGCCCTATGATATAAATTTTCACTTTTCGTTTCTACCTCTGACAATAAACCAAAGCCGCAACTGCAGCAAGACTGAAGAGAACGAAGGCGACACCAGCGCCAACAATAAACGCCGTGTACTCGCCGAGTTCGAAATGACTAGCAGGTGGAATCGGCTCATTCGAGATGCTCACGTCAGGCCCGAAGTCGAAGACGCCAGTGCCGCTGACCGACATGAGATCACACTGCGATAGATTACCAATGACGACATTGCCGAGATTGTAGCTAAGAAATGCGGATGGATCCGGTGGCGGTCGCAGATAGAAGCTGAAGTCAGCGAGTTCGTCCATGCAGTCACACGGTTCGATAGAGTCGTCATACGCTGTCATCACAGGCCGCTCGTTGAGCGGGACAAACTTGGGCAGTGCGAAGCCCGGATTGAACGCCTGAAGACGGCTAACATCAGCCGAGAATTGCTGAACGTCGTAGTCCATCATCGATTAGCAAGTCTCTGAAGAGCAGAAGTGAGAAAGCTGATGCAACACAATGTAGAAGCAGGGATAATGGTGCTGGTCAGCAAGAAATGTTCGTATTCAAGCAAGATAGAGCGGTCATTCAAGAGGGGTTTGCTCGCACTGGCCGCAAGCTGCACTTTGAAGCATCGATCTGAACTCTACTGGGATGTGGGAAGGCGGGCCGAACCAGCAGCTCAATGCGTGCTGATGATGTAGAATATAAGATTAGCAGATCAAAGAGAGCAAATGCGACCCGACGCCCCGAAATTTGGACACGCACGCACGGACGTCAATCATGTTTACATCGGACATGGCATCGCTTTCTCCTCTGCGTTCTTCTGATTAGGAACTTAAACTGTAAAACCTCATTAGCTCTTTCCGTCCGATCGATAGAGAGACGAGCGGCAAAAGCAAATATTGAGCGTCGCTCGAAATGTAATCGAAAGAGAATTTCCTTCGCCTTGCAAATGAGCGGCGCCGAAGCGGCATATCGAAATTAAAAAACCACGTCCTTCGGATCGGCGGGAATCTCGGTGCCACGCCTTCTGGGAATACGTAACAAGAAAAAAAAAGTTCCAAAGCAGCAGGTGTTCGTCGATGTCGACGATAATTTTTGATAGAAACCCAAGTGATAGTAATACCTGCAGTGATGACAAGATTGTTTGCAGCGGTGGGCATAGCAGGGAAGCAGAAGGCGTTCTTTCACCGTCGACAAACTTTACCTCTGGGAACAACAATGTTATGTATGTTATCCCAGGTGCTTTAACCCACATCATTCTGGTATGTGGTTTTAAAAAATTTATTGCGTGTTGAAGAGAACTTTCACAAAGAAAACAGATAATATGCAGCTGCTCTTCCTTGTTACCAGGTAAAGGTAGGCAGACGGATGTGCGCCTCGTTTGCAGGGAGTAATTTTAAAATATTCGAACTAAATTCAGGGCCAGGAGGCAGCTGCCACCGTTCGCCGTGTAAATTGCCTCATCGACGAGCTGCTCGCTGCCAAGCGGTGCCACTTTGTCGTGAAAAGTGTGCCCAATTCCGGGCAATTGGTCGACGATTTTCTGCATTACCCCAGGATAAGAAAATTTCGGGGAGCAGACGGCTAATGTTTTTTCAATAGGCAATAAATTTCCAGAAACTTTACGTCATCGGCAATAAATGTCAGAGAAGCTTGCGTAAACTGTAAAGGGGTGCCGAAAATGCAAATAGCTGCTGAGAAGGTAGTGGTTGTGGTGTCCGCTAGGTGTAAATTGTACTCAATTAGGAACGCTTGAACGATGTGAAAAAATTGAGGTAACCTCGGCGGTAGCTTTTGATATTTCTTGGAACAATGCGAAGGAACTGAAGTTTACGTAAGGCGTTTTGCCGACGAGACTGGCGGCGGGCTGAAGTCCAAAGGATGACGATCGTCGAAAAGATGTCAAATTGTCGAGCCAAGGAGATCGATGGTCGAATTTCCAGACTCTACCCACGGTAGTTCATCATTTGGCGTCCGACAGGTCACGTGATGGCCCGACGACGGCGGTCGTTACGACAGGGCGACAGACGATGGCAAAAATGAAGGAAAAATAATTTTGTCACCTTTCGATGACAGACGTGTCCACTTCATTTCGAAAGGAAGTCGACACTTGACATTAGCCAGTGGTGGCAGGAGGGAGTCTCGGACGGACGCGGAGGGGACGTGATGAACTGAATAGATACATAATGTGTGAAAATGATAGGCCAACATCACACAGGATCACATCTGTCATCTCCACGATGTCGGTTGCATAGAATGCACGCAGAATTACGTCGCCGGTGCTAAGAACGCTCGCCTTGCACATGCGTGGTTGACCAACAAACTTGTCGAAACAAATGTCGCCCGACGGCCATTTCGCGTTTCCAATAACGACGACTGATAAGGGAAAAGCAATCATTACGCGCGTGTACGCACGCGGTCAACCACGTAAATCACACTGCTTGACCATGACCGATAATAGAAACTCGCTCTGATGAGGAGAAGCAGACTGTTTATGATCGAATCTCTGGGAAAAGGGGAATTTTACAATACGGCATCGAAGTAGCCTTGTTGCACTTCTCCTGATTGACCGACACGCTAAATTGTGTGTCAAGAGGCTTTTCGCGTCCGTCCGACCTGTTGTGTCCGTTCTCCGACAACAAGCGGGAGCAGTTTGAAGCGCTTCACAAAAGCGCCATGGGACTCATTCGGGTTGCCCCAAGTGAGGTCTTTGTTCATGTTCGTACATTTCATGTCCTTGAATTGATCGTTCGCGTCTTGACATGCTTTACTTCTCAGACGGACGGACTACCCGAGGAAGGGAGGAAAGAGAAAGGTGTCAGAAATTGCACTCTCTATGATGAAAGCAGCAAAACGACGCGGTTTAGGCCATCGAAGCCGACCGAGATGGGAACAGCGCCGTGTAAAGAGAGCATTCTTCGAAACTTTTTCGAGTCCATTGCGATGAATAAGGGTGATCCGATCTGAAGTGGTAATGTCGAGATAAAAATTCGCCTTGTCACTCACCTTCTCGATTGTCTGGTCGCCCCGACACCCGACGATTTTGTTCCATGTACACACTTGAGTAAACCTCCCATTTGGAAAGTTTGAGCACTCATACAGTTGAATGAGCACCCGTCATCTCGCATGTCAGCAGGCAAACACGTCCTCTTTCAGCTGAGCTCGCGAAACATGGAACGTGGATAAGAATTTAATGAACCGAACGCTAACCTTCAAATGGACTAGTCGGGGCGGATGTTGCGGATTTTATCGGCTCCCGGCTGCCAAGTACAAATCGCGAAGTCAGCGCTGGGCACGCTAATTGGTAGGACGCAAGCACTGAGGTGCATATGAGGAGGAGTAGGAAGATCCTTATCTTCCAAACATCCGATTTCACATCTTTAATGGGCACATGTTCGATCATCGGCGGGTTCGAAGCTGCCAGGCACCGAATCGCGATATGAATGGGAAAGCTTGCAGCTTCGTCTAATAACGTAGCCCGGTTGCTTCTTTATGTCGTTTGTTGAAAAAGCACAGCACCAATATAAAGTACCTTGCTTTCTCTACTTAGCTCGGTCTACTCAACGTGCAAACCGCAAAGGTAAAGGTATAGACTATGAAGGATGGGTTGACGTTAGCGGGTTAGATTGCAGCTTGAGCGCTGCCTTTGTTCGAGACAAAATCAGAAATGTCAACAGAGAAACGGTCCTCCGTCTGGGATGATGCTTCGCTGCGGCCCTTGGATTACATGCTTGCACTTGTGTCTGTCAGCGAAGGAGCGTCGAAGGACGGACGACACTGACTCCAGCCACTTGAGCTTGATCGGCATTCAGCGTCGGAGAATAGAGAAAGAGTATTCAGCTATACAGGTTGCTCTTGTTTGCCAGGTGGATGGATTAAGCCGATTGGCCGCGCTTAATCCACACTCGTGGTCACTACGTGCACGGTACGCTACACTGGTCAACCAATTTGGCGGTACGCAATTTTCTTTGCTCACCCGCGGAGAAGACAAGGTGGCTCGCATGGTTGCTAAGTACTATTATTTGGCGACAGCGTTCATCGACTTCTTCCTCTTCGACGAACAAATCACAGGGGGTGAAACGGCAAACGATCATTGTCACTCGGACAGGAAGTGTGGATGTGTGGAAATACAGGGTCAGACGTTTGAATTTTATGAAGGTAGTGAAAACAGTTGCTTTCGGTTGAAGGATGTGCACATATGATGTCACGTCTGGCCAAAAGTGAAGGGAGATTTTTAAGTCCCCGGGGTTACGGTAGCATAACAAGATGTTTAAACTGCATAGGTCATGTGTTGGTCGACATATGAACCATGCAGTCTAAACATCTCATTACGCTACCGTAACTCCGGGGTCTTAAAAATATCCCTTTATGTTTGAAGACATGACTTCATATGGGTACGTCCTGTGTTTTACAAACGCCACAGCTCATTTATTACAAAAGCAAATTTATACTCGTATATCCGATTTTCGACTTCAAATCTACGCATGGTTCTGATCAGCAGTCAAAATACCCCTGAAAACAGACGCAAGCACGATCATACAACAGAGCAGAATCGGTCCGAAAATGACCCCTTCTAATCCGAACAAAAGCATTCCTCCAGCGATCGCCATGCCAGTAACGAGCGGATTCGTTGTCATACAAAAGATGGAAGAGAACGCGTCATCAGAATTGGTGGGTCCAGACCACATCACACTCGATACCTACCCAATCTCCGAATAGATGGCGTCATCGATGACATAGCCGGGCAACACGTGCAGAACGAGAAGGAAAAGTGCAAGAAAGGGTTCACCGCGAACGAGCCACAGTTCGAGCATAGCTGGGATGGCGACCAGATGGGTGCCGAAGAACGGAACCGCAGCCAGAATACCGGCGAGAACTTAAAAGAAACGTCATCAGTCGTGAAACGGGCTAACGAATGAGATTTCTGCTTACGCGAAGGGATAAAGATGAGAGTGATGTTGAAGAGTGTATGTGTTAGCCAGGTATAAAGTGCGTAGAACGTGGCCATCTTGAGAGAAACGATGAAGACGCCACTCACCGCCGCTGAGATTTTCGCTGAGATTTCGTTCGCATTGGGTGTTAGCTGTTCGAGAATTTCGAACGGCTTGAACTGCTTGTCGCTACTGCAGAGCAGTTGGAAGAGGATAGTGAGGAACACGATCTAAAGGCGGGAGAACATGGTTTCGTGGTCGTCGACAGGAACACCTATCTCTTGAGCTAGGGCTCATCCATATATGACGTCACCTAAAAATTCAAATTTTTCGATCCCCCTCCCCCTCGGCAGGTGATGTCATATGTGGAATGAGCCCCCAACTTACCGTGTCTAAGAGAAGATCGACAACTGCCGTTCCACTCGCAAGCAAGGTGCCAAAGACCTGGCTAACCCCACCCATGATGGCCTCGGCATTGCTAGCGAAGAGCTTTAGTCCAGAGTCGAAAAACTGAGAAAACATAGCGAACAGTTAATAAATTTGCGTTTTGAAGCCGGTCAGTTACCGAACGAAGCAAAGCGAGATTGTCGGTGATGACACTAGCGATGTTTGATACAACGCCAAAGTCCAACAACGAGTCGCCCTCCAGATCGCTGCCAAGCGTCGCCCAGATGCGACTCCAACCAGAGAGCACGGAGTCGGACGTTGAACTAACAATCGCTGTACTCGACGTGTTCGGCGCTTGCATCCACTTGTGGTAGACGAGATCGAACGTTGATAAAAGCTGTTCTTCGATTAGTTCGGCTTTTGACTCATCCTCGATTACATCCCTTATCTGAATCCGGAGAGGAGGAAAGTCAACTTAATTTCAGTTTTGTGGCAGACTAGTACGCACATGCCCGGATAGCCAGATCTTTCCCGAGACTGTCCCTTTTTCTAGAAGCTTATCAAAGGCGGATGGCACCGACGAGACGTTGAACGTGTCCTGCAGCCAAAGCTGCACCGGTTCGTTGTACATGACCGTTCGATTGGCAATGTCGGCTGCCAGTGTTAGCATGTGTATGCTCTCGTAGTAAAGCTACAGAGGAAGAGATTAGATCACCACCAGGGGCCGTCCATTTATGACGTCACGGAAAAGTGCATTTTTACCCCCCCTTCCGTCATATGTTATAACACATAAACATAGTCTATCTTTTGCACATAACGTCATATTGGCTCGACCCCCTTCCCCTAATCCGTGACGTCATAACTGGACGGCCCCCAATCGTGAATGAGTGATGGTGCTAACCTGGCAACTAAGGAACACAGAAATCGCCACTATACCGACGCCTAGAAGCACCATAGCTACAATGCTTCCCACCGTGTCCATTGACCGTTTCATGCAACGAATGATCTGTAATGAACGATTGGAAATGAACGCGCAATTCATCGGCATCGTTCACACACATTTCGATCCACTCGCAGGAAGATGTTGTAAGCTTCGACGACGGGTTCTGGAAGAATAATTGCGTCGGCACCAGAATCGTGGATCGTTTCTCGAAGCAGTTGCCAACCCGAGTTCCACACGTCGAGGAGACGAAAGCTAATAACTAAAGTTCTATTGCTAGTATTGGCTTGGCTGATGTCCCTCCACTTATAAATGGCGTACTAAGGCGCTTCGCCACGGCGCACACTAGTGGCAATAAGATGAAGAGCAGCAACCACAGGTGAAGCGAGACGTAGACGAAGAAGCACGAGATCATTAACCATTTGAGGAACACATCACCTCCGTATTCGTCGCCTGTCTGCGAATCGTCGACAGCGGAGGATGAAACGGTCGCTTTCGGCTGCTTGAAGCGTTCGCGGCTACCTGCCGCAGCTCCTACGTTATGAGAGCCTTTTTCAGTGACGTCATATGTGCAAGTCCACGCGACGCACTTCACAAGGTACCTCTGCCTACGTAGCCGTGTTGACCGTCGGCTATTCTAGGTGTGTTTTCCTTGCTGTCTTCTGCACCGTGCCAGTTTTTAGCTATCATTCGAGCGGCCAGAATGGCTATTCCAGCCACGAAGGTGACCCCTCGGAATGGTCCAAAGTGATTACACACAAACGCGAAGAGTCCCGTCCACGCGAACCACGAGAGAAGGACGTTGTTGCAGAGAAATTCCACACAAATGACGCCTCTGAATCGACTCGGTAGCAGACTGCAGACAAGCACGTAAAGTTGAAAGCAAACGATCGCCGCTGCGACCTAAAAGGAAATCGAAAGCTATGCTTCCGTTGGCCTGTTTCTATTTTTAACAGCTTGTACGTGGGACGTAACCCTTTGATGTCACCAGCGTGACCAGACCTCGACCGCTCAAAAGTGGGACATTAGCTAAACATCAGGCGACGACCGAAGGGAGCCGCAAAAAAATTGAATCATTTGCTTCAAAAGTGTTCCGACCACAAGTTTTCGTCGAAATATAGCAGAAACATCGTCTTTGTCCCACTAGCTTTCCCTTAGCCTCGTGGGACGGAGGGTTCCAAAAGTGGGACATCTGGTCACTCTGGATGTCAGGTCAATAGTTGACCATTCTGGTATTTACCCAATTTGTTGCAAAGCTAACACCGCGATCGATTCTAGTAACGAATTTTGCACCCGTGAGAAGAAGCTTTGGTAGAAATTCGCCATGAACCATCAACGCAGTCATGGGTATGCTGCATCCGACTAGGAACACGGCGACCGAGTTGTTCTCGATCCACGCGATTAACACGTCGCCTATACCATCGATGATGGACACCGGAAGGCACACGACACCAAAGATAAGCGGTGTACGCGTCGACGACAGGGAGTCCAGCCACTTCTTCACGACGGTGGTCATCTTCCGCTTGAGTGGATAGAGGACGATGCCAGAAATGACAGCCCATGTGAGGGGTTTGACGAAGTCGTAGAAGAGGTAGTAGCCACCGATAAGTGCGCACACGCAGCAGGCGGTCAGGGTCAGTAAGCTTGTATTGTAGAGTGCAGCGGTGAGATAACGACGATCTTTATCCTCTGTCGCCATTATCGCTGCGACTGCTTTTCGTTGCGAAGCTCGAAGTAGATCGTCGTTAAATTTTAAAGCAACTTTCGTCTCCACCTCCTCGTTAACGCCGAACAGACGCTCTGAATTAGTGTCGGTGGTTCGGGTCGATGAAGCAATAACGATACGATGAAGCTTCCTGCTGAGTGCACAAAAGTTTTTCACAACTTTATAACTTTTGCTCGCCACATCTGTTAGCTCTTTCGCGCATGTTTCTTTTCTCTGCCGTGCCGCCGCATATCCGCACCGCGTGCTGCGAATCGAAACGGCAATCGTCGACGATAATTTCCGCCTGCAACGCGAAAAAGATTTTCCTAACAAATTGAATGTGCTGCGTCGAAAGAGGCCAAATCCCAAGACCGCTGGAGAGCTGATTGATTAGCTTACGCGATTAGCTTTCGTTCACTTTCATCAGCAGTTCGTAAAACGTTCATACTAATGGATTAAGGGAGCTGCACGCCTGCAGAGAGTCGGGCTTGCTGGATCCACGAAAGTTCGCTCGCTGACAGTGATGATGACTGCGTTATGTTTTGCACAGTGTACACCGTCGTCTACTGGTGTGAGAACTGTTTTGATGTGCAGCGATATGAACGTCTTTCGACGTATGCGTGTTTCGAATAGGGAATGGTTGAATCGAAAGCAATAAGACGTCTGAATTTCGGTGGTGCGCGAAAACATCTCTGAGCAGTCGTACATAAAGCGACTGCGACATAAGCGCGGGTCAAAGTAGCGGACAAAGCATCTCAGGAGCTCGAATTTATTACTAGCAGTTGGCGAATACGCGTACGTAAACATGTCAGCTTTCAGACTCGAGTGTTCGATGAATACTGTCCACATGACAGCTGTACGTAATCGGAAATGAAAAACGCCGCGTGAACGCATCTCTGTTTCCGCATCGTACGTAAAGTCCGTGTCTTTTATGACGGAATAAATTATAGGGGTGTTAGCTTTATGTAAGCTTTGGCGCAATTGCACTTTACGACAGCAAGAAACTGCTGCGCTGATCTACGATCTCAACGCGATTACTCCAACGAGGTTTGATAAGCTACAAGAGAAAAGTATCTGACCGGAGATGCATACAGGAAGGTGACATGCATATATGACGTCACGTGTTGGAGAAAGGTGGGATCTGACCGAAAGTGACTGTGTGTATCAAACTAGCGTAAACTCATGAGCTTTACGTGGGGCAGGACGGAAAGCACACATGAACGAAGCGCAGACGAACGAGATGTCGAACAATGTCCCGAGTCAAACAAGTACTTATCGCATACATTGTTGCGCACGTGGGGAATTGGGCGGGACGGCACTGGTTTGAACAGAACACTCACTATCAGCCCGACAGCAGACAAATAGGCATCCGAAAATGGTGATGTTGCAGGTTTTTCAAACCCGCCGATTTATTATAAAACATCCCTTTTTTTGTCAGAGGGACTGTACGAGAACGCGGTGACGCAAATTATCTGCCTGTCATAGTCGTTCAGGAACAAAGTCATCTGAGTGCACTCCGGTGACGCTGAAGCTACGAACATTAAATGCAAACGTAAATTTCTGCGAATGTGCATCATTAAAACTATAATAAATGCCGTTCTTTTCTTATTAATGCTCTCATTCTGAGTCCGAATAGGGTGGGTGAGAAAGGTGACTTTTGGGTCATTCACAATCCACTTTTTGATCCCCCTTCCCACGAAATCCACGTGGACTTTGTCCTGGCGAAATATACAATAGTGCGTTCAGAAATAAAAAACATTTTATTGTGTTCAAAAATCTGGTCGCAAAAGTTAAGTCGCACAATGAAGCTAAATAAATTGCAGTTTCAGCAAGAGGTTTCAAAGCGCTTTTAAAGCATTTTACAGAACCAGTTCAAACTGCAACGGTGTGCGACTTTTCGCAAGTTGATATGTGAAAGGAAATGCGGGTAGACAGAAAAGCTTAGATAGAAATACGAACCTCGCTCCGGCAACATCTTTCAGCCCACTAAAATGTGTTCAGGTGGGACGCATGTGACTGCTCATGTAATTTCCTCCAAAACAGAGTCTCTCCCCTTGTCTTGAACGGTGCGGTGGCTGCTGCTATCTGTTCTTTCAGCTTGTTTTCAAGTGAATGTGCTTTATTGCCTGTATCTTGACACGTCAGTCACGCACGCCATGGAGGAAGATTTCTCGAAATATTTCGACAACTTGTCACCGATTCTTCCAAGAGAGCATAGAAGTTGGATCAGAGACTTAACAATAGCTGCAAAAACACTTTTTACGCACTTTGTATCAAAACGCCGCTCACGTGGATTTTTTGGAGACCTCCGTTTTTTCGTGGACTTTTGGGGACCCTCCGGTTGGCAGCCACGTGGATTGTGAATGACCCCTTTCTACGTGTCCAGTCAGTACTTTGCAAGCTTTTCGAAAACCATCAACCTTACTCGCACTTTGGTTTCGCATAGCTTAGCAATCGAATTGCATGTGAACACTTCTGTGCTAGCTGACACGTTGTCACTCATTAAAGCATCTACGCATTGAGCAGAAGCTCACGCAGCGTTCTTTAGATAAACTTTGAAAATTGTTATTGAGTAGCCACAGATAGTACGCTATAGCTTAGCTTCTTTTCAGCATTCACTAATCAGAATATCTTCCCTTTTCCCTTTCTTGTTTTCCATAATTGCTGTAAGAATAACAATGAGCTAGCTCCCGTCGTGTCAGTCTGCACTATCTTCCTGGAGAAAAACGTGTTGAGCTAAAAGCTAAATTAGTAGATGTTGTGCGTGTTCTTTCTTCATTCCCAGACGTCGTTTTCGACCGACGTAGGAGTTAAGAAATGCGTCTCGATGTCGTATTTGAGCAGTAATTGAAAGAGAGCCGCTAAGTTGAGACGAGAACTCAACTCGAGACTCTTCGTTAGCTCAAACTTTCAAAAGCACTCGACGATAGTTTCAAGCGTGCTGCTTCTGCTTGCGTTTTAAAACTCTAATTTGCGCTTGAACCCATGCAAAAACTGAGAACTTCCGCTTCCGTCGCGGCGGCGTTAGTGCTGTAAAATAGATGGATTACCTTTGAATGTCGGAAGCTCATTCGCGTACAAAGCACGCATACCTACTCCAATACATCATTTTGATTTTTTATGCTTTTCGCTCTCAATTTATCCACAACAGCTGCTAGAACGGTGCTGATCACGTCGGCTCTTTTAACCGAAACGTTGAGATAACGACTTCCAGAGGTAAACGATTTACCTTTCTTTTGCACGTCTCTTCCAGTCCGATTTTAGCAAGAGCTCGAATGATTTCAAGCTCAGAGCACTGCCCGTGTTGGAGATCAAAATTAGATATTACTCTATTTTTTCTGCCTAATGACGTCACACCTATTTCCACGCCGCATAACAATTCTACACACTAGCACAAATCAGCGGTCCAACCCTTGATTTGCTTGTGCTCGATGTCTGATATTACTAGCATCGTCTGCTGCCCTTGGCTAGAGCGACGTCGCGCCATAATCGACACCTACGTTAGCTAATTTCTATGAAGTTTATAATAGGACGAACTAATGGGGTACATAGAACGTATTGTTTTAATACACACTGTGGAAACCGCCTCCCGGCTCCCGCGCGGGCTCGTACCAACGCCTCCGCACGTCTAGCTAATAGAGCCGTGCACCTCCTATTAAAGTTCGATTTGCGTTTCGGCAGTTTTGGACTTGCGTGCTTGAAGCGCTTGACAACATCCACAGATATACGTCAAAAGCTCTAGTAGTCATTAGGGACTACGGTCATGGAAAATAAATTGCATTCGAAAACAAGCGTAGCTAAACCATTGTTTGCCAACTGAGCAAACTGGAGCTAAAAAATATTTCACTGACAAAATGTTGACTGTCATGAAGTTCTCAACTCCAGTCGAGACGAGTTCAGTCTTGTATTAAAGCTAAACTTTCTGGTTTGATGAATCGCTTTTGGATCGTTGATGCTCGAGCAGTGTGCTTGGCATTTACCGAGATAATCTACGCGTATTATTCCCATTTAATCGAAATGAACGACGCGCTCGCTAAAGATGCTTCCCACCTACTTGATCCCTCCCCTCATGTCCTCTTGCGTCATAGCGTCTTCGATAAACATGTCCGATGCAATTAAAAAATGACTGCTCAGTGGGGTTAACGACGATGCCGAATAAAGACTGCTCAGTGGGGCTCACGGCTATGTTCATGAATAAATATGCGAGAGAAACGCTCAGTTTAATCAGGCGCGTCAAATGTTTTTCGTATATCGAAGCTGCGCCACAGCGTGAGCTATCATGTAGAAAATATGTGGGATGTTGCTGTCAATCAGTATAACCATTCTGATCGTCATCACAACTCAAGATATTGTTCAGAAAAACACCCAGCTTATCCACGAGCAACATTTAGAGTTTGGCAAGCAGCCAACATTTCGTGCTCATCACGGTCGTAATTTGAAACTCCTATGCGCCCACGTTTTCAGCTAACATAAAGCACATGTTATCTTTAGTACATTGACGGCGATGGAAGCTTGCGACCTACTTGAGCCGCCGTTCATGTTCAGCAACGATACATCAAACTTCATTGTCTTTCTACGCACCGCAAGTGCCGCCTACGGTCCGGTGCACACCTACGTGTCAATCGTGTTCTGCAGTATTGGAATTTTGACGAACATCTTCAACATTCTCATCCTTTCGAAGCCGTCGATGCGCTCGACGGTGAACGCTGTTCTCACGTGTATTGCAATCTGCGACATTGGCACTATGCTCTCGCAACTCACGTATACGCTTCACTTCGCGAACATGAGAGCATGTGATGAGCAGCTATTCTCTTTCGCGTGGATGCTATTCGTTCTTGTTCACATGATGATCACTATAACGCTGCATTCGAGCAGTCTCTGGTAAGCTGAGTAGTGCAGTGACCATACTTGAAAACAGCGGTCAGAGGAAAAAACTTTTGGAATCGAATCCAAACTCTAAACAATTTCAGATTCGACAGAAGGTGTTGAATTTGTGAGAAAGCGTCTATTCGAATCGAATCAGTTTGGATTTTGACGAGGCGCATCGCTTTTAGTCGGCTTCATGGAAAATATGAATCGAATTGACTCCGAAATCGTGAAGGGCCTTCGATTCAAATCGATTCGATTCAAATTTAATCGAACAAAACGAATCGAAGCGCAATTTCGAAAGGAGTTATTCACATCGACTCCTATTCGAACCGAATTGAATCTGCAATTCACGTCAAACCTCGATTCGATTTGAATATAGTCAAGCCTAAAGGCAAATCGAAATTCGAATCGACTCCTGCTGACAGCCATATTCATTCAAAGAGCATCAACAAACGTTTCTTTTTTCAGGCTTGCCGTCGTCATGGCTCTAATTCGACACCTCCACCTCCGCAAGAATCGGAGCACAACAATCTCGACGTTGAAAGCGTCCGCAACAAGAACATCATGGTTAATATCCATTATCGTCGTTATCGCTCTTCTCCTTATCAGCACTCCCAATCTCCTCATTCATCGAATCGTTCGTTACGACGAGTACCTCAACGGTTGTACAGTGAGTAACGAAACTTCATTCGACTCGAGTGACAACGAACACGCCGTCGCTTATACGGTAGAGATAATAGCCGAAGCATTTGAGAACCGATGTCTAGTCTTCTCGGCTGTTCTTTGGACGAACGGGATTTTCCTAAAGATCGTACCCTGCATCTGTCTGGCTATTCTTCTCAGTTGCCTCTTACGAACAGTGAGTTCATCGAAGCGACGGCAACTTCGCTTGCTCAGTACGGCGAACTTTCCAGGAAGTCTCAATGCTCCAATGCGGCGTCATCGAAGGCTTCATCAAAACGATCGAGTAACTATCGTCCTCGTCAGTATTCTCATTCTCTTTCTCACAACTGAGTTACCGCAAGGCATTGTCGCCATCTTGGGTGGTATCTACCCTTCTGTAATCCACGGGAATATCTATCGCTACATGGGCGACTTTATTGACTTATTCTCGCTGATCAACAGCAATACGAGCTTCTTCCTTTACTGTATCATGTCGAGCAGGTATCGAAGCACGTTCTGCGAGGTTGTTCTTCCACAGAGGCTACGCTGTCAGACTGTGGTGCCGAGTAGTGCGTTTTCGCCGGAAAGTGCGGTGCAAAACTCGACACCGTATCAACGAGCAGCTGCTGATTCCGAGAATAGAACAAGACTTCCGTCGACGATACATGAAGACAGAGAATTACTGCATGTGGTTCTGGAGAAGACTTCGATTTGCAGGCTCGGCACTGTGTCTAATGGAAGTGCGGTTACAGTGAAACTTGTGAACTCGATGAATTACACCTCGTACCCGCCCTCGATTGAGCGAACTGCTCGCATACCAGGTGATCATGCTCTCTAAGGCAGTAAATGCAACTATCGTGTGTTCCCAACTCGCTTGCGTAAATCGCTGACAAAGTGACGATGTTTCTGGATCGCTAAATGTCCATATATGTGTGTGTCCATAAAGAGGCAGTGCCGTCACGTGTGGTCGATTATGCGGTTGGCAGGGCGCCAATTTTTTGTTACGGACAAAAGATCAGTTTAACCGTGACATTCGATATGCTGAATTACATGAAATTTTTAAGTGGATGAATTTAGATTTTTAACCCTATGAATACACTCTCACGGAGCGTTTGAGCGGACATAGTTTTAAAAAAGTGAGTTAGAATTAATTATTTTTAAAATGTAAGAGAAAATTTTTCCGAGAAAACATTTTGAGAAAAAAATAAAATGATTAATTATGTCCGCTCAAACGCTCCGTACGTTCGAATTTCGAATAAAAGACGAAGTTCTCATTCGCATAGAAGAGATCAGTGTTTTATTAACCCGATTACTCGATGGCATTATGTGGGCAGTTGACCATATTTCTTGAATTAACACGAAACGTCACAACTTCACGTGGTGTAGAAATGGCTAACGCCCAAATTAATCAAGGTCATCTGAAGACCGATATTACGCAATTTGCCACGATGTTCCAGATTTGTTTGCAAAGTTCGTGGCCACCTGCTGAGCGGGCGTGCTCATCGAACATTCGGAAATGTTCACTCATTCATTCAGAAGGACTCATCCCTTACGAGAAAAGTGGGCGCGAAGTTTCGCGAAAGTACAAGTTGCGTAATCAGTAGCGAAAAGGGGAGAAGTTCTATTGCGTAACGAGTAAACGACGTAACAGCATTTCACAAGTCGTTTTTCATTTCGATTGGGTGTAACGAAAGAAAACGTTGGTGAGTTTATTATCGTTTCTGGGCCAGGCAGGCGAGGCGGGTCACTGCCCCTAGCCGGTCGCAGTCGAAATACTTTACTCGATTTAATTTTTGCTCAACTCTTACTTCCTTGCTCCCGACTTCGTCGCAGTGTACGAATATTTTTTGTCTACGCATTCGGTCAAGGCGAACGCGATCAACGGTTGAGGAAAATTTTAGAATCGACCGATACGATGCGTAACAGTTCGAGCCACTGAAGAAAGAACGTATCGTCTTTCTTTTCTCGACAAACGATCGTTTATCGTTCGTTCGCGGAAGAGAGCGGGCTTTTTGCCGCCACTTTATCACCATGACCTCGAGAGTGTGGTCACTGTGTGTCTTCATTGCACCGATGCTCAACGTTGTTCTCATGTCAAACCAAACACAAGGTGACCGGTCAACGGGAGCAACCCAGTAAAGCTTCCTTTCTAATAGAGTTACCGTATACTTCAGTTGATCCTTGCGAGCGTCAACGATTTAACCTGAATTGTCGAACCACCGGCACCGGAGCCGGTCCAACGCAAATACCCGCAACGACCCGTTCGCAGTTCGTGTTACGCTACTATCGACGCGGCCACGAGTGTGTGTCCTATCCGTACGGGCTCTGCGCAGGCGATTCGGCGCCCAGCCTCTATCGTTACAAGTCCGAGTGCGAGCAAGCCTGTCTTCATAAGGGCGCCGGAAATGGCAGCGCTATTGCGGACTTACTCGACGTTACACCGCCGGCTTCGCCGACCCATTCGGCTACGGATGCGGCTACGACTTCAAGTGGTGGTTCTAGTCCGTCCTCACCCTGGACGAGTGCTGGCTCTTCCAGCTCTCCGTCATCAAGTAGGGACAGGAAATGTCAAACTTAAACTTCTCACCTCCCATTCTCTATCGTTGACAGAGTGCCTCCAACACCGCGAACGGACACTAGCGCGGGAAGCGCAGTATTCCGCCGGCGCCTACCTTCCACAGTGCAACGAGGATGGATCGTACAAGAAGCGCCAGTGTCACGCTCAGTCGGGCTTCTGCTGGTGCGTCAACGACGAGGGTGTTGAGGTGCCCGGCAGTCGCGCGATGGGCAACGATCAATTATCGTGCGGAGGTATGCGACACCCATTTCAGTTGATACAATATTTTAAGGGGTCATCCATATATTACATAATCAAATGAGGGGGAGGGGCGAGCCAATGATTACCAGGCGTGGAAAAGATAGCTTATACCCGTGTGTTAAGTTGATTATCAAGGGGGAGAGGGGTCGAAAAATTCAAATATATGGACGACCCCTAATGGTATACTTTACGTCAGGTGAACCGCCGATCTCGTTGGATCCTCCCGGAGTGGCGAACGTCTCGGAGGTCGCTGTTGACACTTCAAGCGCCACGAACGACGACCGATCGACGACAAGTGCGGCGACCAACTTGGCTGTCGATTGTAGTGCACCAGCGGATGTGGGAGGGTGTACGAACTTCCAGCAGCGTTGGTAATAGCTCATGTCCTCTGGTTGAGCAGACGAAAAGTTCGAACCCCTCTAGGTACTTCGATACAAATTCACACGCGTGCAGAGAATTCAACTTCGGTGGATGTGCAGGCAATGGAGAATCTTTTATTGCTCATAAAAAAGTTTCAGTATTTCCAAAGAACTTTTTCTTCAGGCAACGGCAACAACTTTGTATCCAAGACTGACTGCGAGCATCACTGCAGCAATAGTAATCAAACACACGTTTCTGCTAGAGCTATCACTCATGAGTCAATTTAGGTCCATCCTCAGCTGCAAACTGTGGTGCCGGCGAACCCTTGCGGGATGCGGCGAATCAGCTCGTCCGATGCAGTACCAGTGAAGTCACCGAGAATGCAACGGCGAGGGCGTGTTCAGCGGGATATTCGTGCTATATGTCGATCTGTTGCCCGGAGCCTGATCAGAGTGAGCAACAGCGATTCTTGGGAATAACGGAGACTAGGTCTTCTATACGTGTAGACATT
>JAQGBB010000133.1:0-26002 GCA_034691745.1 Prismatolaimus dolichurus
AATGCGTACACGCAAATTATGCAGTGTACACGTAGGGCTCGCCGTTGCTCTCTCCCCGCGGCAGCTAGTTACGAACGTGTCTGGCTTCAGTCAGTCTGTCTGTACGTGCCGACGGATTGATTGAACTGTGCCTTTACTAATAAGCATAGCATACAGTTAGCCGTGCAACGTGCGTGCTGTACGTGTGCGCAGGCGCTCAGATTGGCCTCGAAGAGTGTCGCCGTCAGTTTGCGGGTCGTCGCTGGAACTGCTCGACGCCCACGCTCGGCTTCGCGTCGCCACTTCGTCCGGCGGCTGCAGCTGCCGCCGATCGGGAGCGCTTCAAGTACGACCGCTTTAGCGACGCGGCGGCCGTCAAGGTCGACTTCTCGGCCGTCACCGCGCTCAGCAGCGACGCTGCTAGTGAGTCGGACGCGCCGCACGGATCTCGCGACAATCGACGCGCGATCGCCCAAGAACGAATGCAAGCCGACATGGCCGCGCCGACCACGAACGACGTTGGCGACGTCTTCGGTGGGACGCTCAAATTTGGTGAGGGCGCCAGCTCGTACTAAGGCCTGCTCATACAGTATGGGTCTATGTCGAGATTCGAATGTCTTAAAAAATTTCTTCACAAAGGAGAATCGAAAGAGCCCAACGAAGCGTCGTGGAAGCATAATAAAGTTGGAAAATTGCGTACACGCACCTTCCTTTCTTTGTCCGCACACGTGGTTTTCCGTAGTCTTCTGGCAGGAGGCAAGCTAGAGGACCCAAATTTTTCCTGTTGGTACTTTCGGCAAATAGCTTGGACGAGTTCTTAGATCAGCCCACAGGGCCCACTGCAGGCTGAACCGGGCGATCCAAAAGGTCCACTTCAGGGCAAACATAGTGTTTTTGACGTGACTGCGGTTTGCCTCCACGGACTTGGCTGAAATTTTATTTCCGTATTCCTGACATGGTGTAGCTTAAAGTACTTTGTCATCACTGGCGTGGACTTTGTTTTGGTCATAACTCGAAAACGCCTTAACGGATTTAGCTACAATTTTGTGGGTATTTTCCTAACATGGTATAGCTTAAAACAAGTTGTCATCGGTGTTTTGTCACAAGTCACTGGCACACATAGCGCCAGTGACCTTCGAGGACCGGTACACCCGACGTGTTGCAATTCCGCAGGCCGGATCTATACCGAAAAGACGGCGAAATACTTTTCTTGTTTTTTGCACATTTTGATATTTCTATAAACGGATAAATGTTGCCGGCTAAACTGAGAGAGGGGAACACTACATCAAGACTGAAGCAGCTGAGACTGCCGATTTTTCGTGGACGAGTGATACTCCATCCAGCATATGTTCAGGATGCACGAATTATATTTGTATTAATTAAAGTGCTTCTCACAATATGTCGCATTGCAGCATTATCTGTGGCTGCGACTACTTAGAGTCGTAGACTTTGTCTGCAAAGGAATAGAATGGACTGGAAGCAAGGGGCCATAACTCACTCACTGCTCGTTTCGTTTGCAGATAATCGCGAAAAGGCCTACGTGCACGCGATAGGTGCGTACTCGAACCGGCGTTTTTCGTGAAAAGCCCTGTAAGCAGCGGAAGGGAGTTTGCTAAGACACGTAGTACGTACGTGCTTAGGTGCAGCCGGAGTTACAGTCGCCGTCGTTCGTTCGTGCAGCGAGGGTCGCTTGCCGTCGTGTTCTTGTGCCAAAAACCACCACCAGCTTTACCTGAAGCAGCGCCAAAACGAGGTAAGATGGTTATCGGAGTCGGAGAGGTTGCGTGGCACGCTGCTCGAATGCTTGCTCACCACTTGCGGCATCATCGGCAGAGCGTGTCTCGTGCCCTACCCCGTCCGTCCGCGTCTGCCTGTCTTTGACTATGGCTCTGGCACTGCTCATTTAGACAAACGACTGGACGTGGACATGGGGAGGATGCTCCGACGACATTGCGTACAGCGAGAGCTTGAGCAAAGACTTTGTCGACTCCAACGAGCTTGGTGAGTCAGTAAAGCTATATGGTGTCCATGCACGCTCATGGTGTTCATGGTACATACTGTACTGTGATCCTTTGACACCCGCTAAATTTTGACTTTGGAGTGGGCGGAGACTTTCGTGCAACCACTTGGCTATCTTTTTGTTCCGTGCTACGCGCTACAGGCAGGATGAAAAATACCTCCACGTCTGCATCTTCTCTTTGCAGTGGAGCCGTGGTCGAACCCTGGCAGCAAGCTAATGAATTTGCACAACAACGAAGCAGGACGGAGAGTGAGTGACGAGTCCATCGTAGCACAGCAGCGAGCCGTGCTAGTAGCCAGCTAGTAACCGCACCTTCGCTACGGTGCGACATGTGCATGCACAACAAGACACGTACACGTATACATGTGTGAACATGAGTACACTTATGTGTACGCGTACACGTACGTATGTGCGTACATGTGCAGACATACCATGGCGTGTGTACTTATGGACATACATGGTATACCTGAACTCATGTGTACGCAGTGTAAGTGTGTACAGCACGTACATGCAGTGCAGTGCACCAGCTGCAGAAACTCAGTATGTTCCGTACGTTCATTGAAGGACGCTCGAGAATGTAATAATGTACGCGTTGCTACACTGTGTGCAGGCTGTGAGGAGATTCGTCGATTTCGTTTGTAAGTGTCACGGCGTCTCCGGTTCATGTACGGTGAGTTCGCGTATGGCTCCGTACAGTGCGTGTACGCACACACAAACACGCAGGCGTATTACACGGAGAGCATGCTTAGTCGGCCAGTCAGTTGGATGTGAATGTGAGCTGCAGATGCGTCACTGTCGCGACACTGTTGATGCTGAGCCCAGTCGCTTCTACATAGTTGATGTAACCTTACGGATCAGTACACCTTTGTGCACGTGTAGCCTGTGGATTGCGTAGCAGGCAGATACTGATTCTTTTCATCGAAACCGCACCAGAAAAGTGCGCCATTAGCTCCCCTCCTTTGCCCCGGTGGCTCACCTACACATGTGTAGGTAGACTCGACTGCCTGCCTTGCGTTCGCCGCCTATCGTGCGTACGTACTACATATGTACTGTGCACTGCGTGTACGTACACGTACGTTACGATGATAGTGATGATGCGCTCTCATGCATGTTCTGAACTTTATAAAGTACGTACGTACGCACGCTTAGTTTGTTTAGAATCAGTGGTGTCAGGCATGAGCGAGCAAAATTTTTCAGGGGGAGGGGGTAAAACATAGGGTCGACAGTGCAAAAAGGCATCCTGCCATTAAAAAAAATTCAAAGGTTACAACTCACCGCAAGAGCATAGGAAAGCGAAAGGGGAGGCATACTAGAGTTTCTCTCGATGCGCTCTAAAAGTTGACACCACTTTTAGCAAGTTTACAGCACAATTTTTGCACAAACTAACATATTGAGCTTAAAAAAGTCGAAAAATTTCCCGAAAAATGGCAAAATCTTGCCTAAATTTTTGAAAAATTCACCAAAATCTACATTTTTTGTGTTTTTCCTCCGACCGGGAGGGGTGTCCGGCGGCCCGGTCGGGGGGGGGGGGGGGAAGGGGTCCGGCGGAGAATTTCAGGGGTTTACCCCCTGCCCTGGTACCTGAGTGGTGTTTCTTAAGCAGCGTACGCGTCTACATTTGCTCTCTGATGTACGTATGTTTGTTCACTTGTTGTAGGTCAAGATCTGCTGGCGCAAGCTGCGTGCTTTTAGTCACGGTGAGTGGGTGAGCGAGTGTGGGAGGGGAGAGAGATCGAGTTCGATGCGGTACTGAGTGGCCAGCCTGTCCTCATGGTGGCCGTGCGCCATCCTCCTGACATCATTTCGTTCAGACTACCCTTATCCTATTACCCTGCCCCTCTTTCTGTGCGCGCCTGACTGCGTGACGTGATGTTGTGCTTGCTTTCTTTCCAACAGTGGGGAAATACCTGTACCAGAAGTTCAACGGTGCGACACACGTCCGATTTTCGGTGGACAAGAACAAGCTCAAGCCAGCGACAAAAGGTGAGGAGAACGTTTTCCTCTTGCTGCTCCTACACGAGCGCGCACTTGATGTGCGTACTGCGTCGGATGTACACACAACAAGCGCGTACGTAGTCTGCATGGTGTTTACGTACGTACACGACGCACATGACTCGAAATTGGTACTGCACTGCAACACGACGCTCCTGCAGGCATAAAGCGGCCCTCGAAGCGCGAACTCGTCTACCTCGAGGAGTCGCCCAACTACTGCGAGGAGAACGCAAAGTTTGGCATCGTCGGCACACGCGGTCGAAGATGCCGGCGGGACAGCGACGCGATCGACGGGTGCTCGCTAATGTGCTGCGGACGAGGGTGAGTCGCTCGGTCGGTCGGTTGGACCTAGTCCATATTTCTTGCTCCCTGTGCGCGTGGGTACTGTCTAAATTGATGTTCCAGATGCTTGTGTACTATGTCTCACAAGTAAGTCGGCAAAGCCGAAAAGGCATCCTGCCTATGGCAAAAAAACACGAGCACGAGTTTTGAAGCAACAGAGAAAAGGGGACCACGATTTGTCGCCGTACTACGATTTTCCTCGCTTTTTGTAGAAAAAAACCCCGAACCCTCTACCATTGGCAAGTTGGCGGCTACCATTGGCGAGTTGCTCACACCGTTCACTAACTTTTTCGGCTGGGGGATAAGCGAAGATACGGGGGATAATCTCAGTTTGACCAGTTAGTATCCTTTTGCTTACGCGCTTCGCGCTCCAGGGAGGATGCAAAAAGGAAATGTGAACTCATACCCGCTCGCAGGCACATGACCTTTCGTGGCCTACTGACGCAGCGCACATTGTATTTAAAATAAGCCAATCCACCATTCGATCAGCTCGCCGCAAAATTGTGGTCAAATTGCTGCGGACTATTGGGACTACGTATATGCAACATCGTCTATCGACGCATCATGTACCTCTGTGCAGGTTCAAAACGGTGCTCACGGAGCAAGTGCGGGATTGTGCCTGCCAGTTTCGCTGGTGCTGCGAGGTGAAGTGCAGTAAGTGCAAGCATATCGTCGAAGAGCACTACTGCAACTGATCCGACTGACCAACAACTGCGACTTGCTCACGACGAGACAGAGCTCGTGCTTTAATACCCACGTTATACATAGCTAAATATGGTAGATGTATTGTAGCGTACCTTACACCTACCTACTAAGGTTGTGCTTTCAATCCTCCGAATGCGCCGATGTAAATTATGATCGCATGCGTGGTGTAAACTAGGAACGTTTCTTTGTCGGCTCCGCCAATTTTTGTAAAGAAAATAAAAACCGAGTTGTGCGAGAACTCTTCTACAACAATTTGACAGGAGATTATTCGAAGCAGTGTACATGGCATTACTATGTCTAGTGAGGTTTAGTGCCGTCATCCCTCCACAAAAAAAGAACAAACAGTCGGAACATGTGTTCTTTGATAAAATCTTTAGCTTAGGTTGTGCACGAGCGAAGAACAATGCACACGATTATTCAATCGTTTTACTGACTTTAAATATCACTTAAGCTGAGCCTAAACATATGGTTGAGGCTAAGCCTTGGGTTGAGCCCAAGTCTAGCGTTGAGCCGAAGCCTAAGTCTATGGCTGAGCGTGAGTGAGATTTTAAAAATCAGTAAAAATGATTGAATAACTTGTAATTTTGGTCGTGCGTTGGGCCGTTGGAGGTCGAACAGTCACAGGGCTTTCGCGAAGGCTGTCGACCGGCCAATGTCATGCATTCGACCTGATCACTACGCACGTCATGTGACTAGGCGGCGCATGGTGCAACTACAGAATTGATTCTGGTGCAACTAAAAATTGTTTTTCTAGTGCAACCAAAATTTTTTTCGCATTTCGCCCTTACTCTGCATGCGATGCGATCTATCGCTCATAGTGTTAGGCTGTTGCTCATTGCAACGTTAAGCTTGTGAGGGTACCCGCGAATAAAAGCATGTCGTGAGTGATGCCAATTGCCACAAGGCCACGCAGAGCACTTACACATACGTTTGACACTCTTACTGAAACTGCCGAACTGCCGTTGCACTCGTAAGTTCTAGACAATGCTGGCGGAGTACTAAAGTGATGTTTTTTTGCATAAACTCACTTGAAGTTACGAAGTGCACTGCCACGCCCGACTACTCAATGCAGTGCAGTGCTAGTCCTCGCAAGTGTTCGTCGGCCGTGCTTTACCAGTGTGTACAATAGCTGCTATCTTTCTCCATACACAACCTCAAAAATTGTCATCGTAATCACAAAGAGCTGCAAGCGTCGTTTGTAGTGGAAGCAGCAGCGACGCACAGACGTCTTCCATTAGCTGGTTGATTTGCTACTCAATAACGCATCTACATGCTAGCGGACCATCAGTAGTAGCGCACTACCCTAGATCAGTAACTACGTATATGGTCCGTCAACGTGTGTATCCAAAAGCGTTTTGTAAACAGTAGCGACTCTTCTAGGGGCGAAAAAGACTCATCCCTTCGTATCACCCGGCCGCGTCGAGACGGTGGAACACCAGTGTTCCAGGGGTTCTGCGCCTTTATGTTCATAGCTTGCTCATATAAGGGGACGCAACAGGCCATTCGTTGTCATCCGTCCGTCCGTTCGGTGGCTCATTTTTGTTGCAACAAATCAAAGAAAAACAAACAAACATGGCGGTGCGGGCGGCTCAAAGAGACCGCCAAATAGCTAGCTGGCCGGTCAGCGGAAGAGGGCGACGCGTAGATAGCGAGCGAAATGCAAAGCAATTTTGGCTCCCCCAAATAATAACATTTTATGGACATAAATAGATCATCAGGCGCTGCACCCGCGTGTCGTGGGCGGACTGGGCCGGCCAGTGGTGCGTACATTGAGGAACCGCCATCGTGGTGTGGCTGCGTGGTTGTTCGACCAGATAGGCAGTTGAGCAGCTTAGTTCCATGCAGTGTTGCAGCATAGTGGGTGGGTGGCACTTGCTGCCGTGCACGCCACTGCGGCCGGCCATTCGTCCTATTATTAATTTAATCAAGCGACGGCGGCAGGCATTCATTCGCGCAAGCTTCCAAACGCGACGCGGAGTCATCGTCGTCTGCAGCATTGTTTTCCGTCCCACTATCAGCGAGCGAGCGGCGCATCTTTTCTTCGCTGTCCTCCTGCTCCTCCTCTGGCTTGCAAACCCCTCCAGATTAGAAATTCATTTGCTTTTGCCGTTGCCGCCACCGCCGCCGCTGCTGCAGCCGACGAGCTATGCGTTATTACGTACGTACATCGCATGTACGTGTGCATGCACACGTGTAACGTACGATATCTATGTACATACTCGTATGCACCAACGCAGTCGTTCAAGGCTATCTCTTCCGTTCTGTTCCGTTCGTCCTTCGCAGCCAGCCAGCTAGCCAGAACACAACGCTTGCTGCTTTAGGAGAAGACGAAGCTGGTCTGCGATAATGCTGGTCGTCGACCTCCTGCTGAGAGCAACAAGTCGACGCTTCATATTTTCTAGCACGTACGTACAGGGAGCGAGAGTGCGAACGGCGCTGTGCGACTGCTGCCGTTGCTGGAGCTGCGTATCCATCGCGCGTGCGTGCATACGCGTTCATTCATTCACTGCCGACGCAACGAAAAGGCGCGACGGAGCCGCTAACTGGCGCCTCGTGTTCTCTTTATCCACATACAGAATGTGGCGCCTCATTGGTTGTTTAGCACTGGCCTGGTTTGACACGAATTTGGGTACGCGATCTATAACATCTACATCCACTAACCAAACTACTACCACTGTCACATCTAAGTCTACGTTTAATGTCACGATGCGAAACAGGGAGTCCTCGTCGTTCCGCTGCTCTACGCCATGTTTCTCTCCCTTCTCCCCGCTTGCACATGTTTCCTCAAAGTACAGGTACGTACGTACGCTCCCAAGTCCTCGCTTCGTATATAAGTGGAGTCGCCGGGGTCACATGTACAACAGCGATGACGATGTTCCTTTGAGCAGAAGAGAAGTTGGACGAATGCTTGGACGTGTGTGTCTGCGAGTGTGGATACTAAGTTACACGTGTATGTCGCTAAGGCAGCTAGTGCTCGTTCTCACCTATTATGAGTTTCCTTTCTTATTTCTTGTCAGTGGGATTTTATTTTAGACTGGTTTTAGACCTGCCCTTTCGAGCGAACAAAGCGCAAGTGAGTTGAGATCACGACTCGCTAATTGGACGGGCTACTCACATTGCCGTTTGCTGCTGATCACTACGCCGAAACCCAATTAGGCGGCCGTCTCCTCTCGACCGACTCTGTTATAATGCGCATTCGGATCCGCCAGCCGCCACGCACGCCCGTCTCCGTCCTGTCCTGACGCTCGCATTGTGTGCTGAGGTTGCTCGCCCGACTATTTCTGCGGTCATCAAACGCAACACGGAACACGCATTTCTTAATGCCGCGACCCATGCCTACACGTATCGGCTATATAATTAGCACTTGTTGCCCGCCCGCGTTCTTGCACACTCTCGAGAACCTAACGGACTGACTGCCGGAATAGCCGACCGACCGCTGCCATCTATTCACCAGTGTACGTAGTATGCATGTAGGCACGTGTACGGTATGTGTGCACAAGAAACGCACGCATGTATCAGCTAACTGGCCTATGGTAGCATACGTACACGAACGACTGTAAAAGCTAAACACCGGTTCACAGCTTCAAGTCTGGCAAAATTGTGTACCTGCTTTCTTGTCACGTACCGTCCACGTACCGTCTACGTACTCGTATGGCTCGCATACGCTGGTGCGTACACGTGCTACGTCTGGCTGTACGCACGTACAATGCGTAAAACTGTACGTTACTCGAACAATATGTACATACAATTTGTGGTGCGCACATACGTACAATAGCTATGCACGTACTCGAGACGTACATACGTGCGCACGTACGCGTATGTCATTAGTGCTGGGTGTCACGCAGCGATTGTTTGCTATTCTCATTCATTCCGATCAAAGTCAATCTTACGATAATCAATCAGCGTACAGCGAAAAGCCACCGCCAACAAATCTATCTAATTCACCATGTATGCCCGAGCGAACGCCTGCTCAATTTCCTCCCGGCGCGTTATCCTACGTACATTTTTGCACCTACGTACTCGCTCGCTCACGCTCGTGCGAGTGAAGCTACGAAATTATGCACATAGTGCGAGCCAACTCTGCGGCAAGCCAGTCTTGACACATTTGATCACAGTGAGGCGAATTCTCCCAATTCTCCTTGTGGTATACGCGCAGATTATTTGGAGTGCATTGGCCGCTGGACACATTGACTACTAGCCTTTGTGTTCCACTCATAGCACCTACACGACACCTGATTCGTCGCTTTGCTTCACGAGACCGACTGATGAGATCAATTCGTGTGAGGTAAATAGCTCGTACGTCATCATGTCGTTGCAAGTTGCTGCCTAATTTACATGCATTGATGCCGAAGGGCGGGTCGCGGTTGACGCTAAGTACTATGCTAGCTTGGAGAAAACTACAAATAAACAAAAGGATGCGCTACTATCCACGCAAGGCATCCCTCGAGGCGAACCCACCGCGTCGAGAAACGAGCGTGTACGCACTGATGCGTATGTATATACTGTACTATAAACGGCAACAGACTGTGTTGCCTACGTACCCGACGAAACGCGAGAGCTGCTTTCCTTCTACAATCGGCGTGAGAATCTTGGAGCGGCAACAGCTAGCAGCAGAGCGTCATTTTGCAGGCATCCATCTGCGAAAAGTCGAATGCCGCCTTGTCCATCACACCTATTTGTTGCTCATTAATTTTTAACCGGCTCAACGAGCTGCCCACGAGCAGCTACAAGTGTATCTATCTATTTCGATGCCCAGCGCGCAAGAAGACAAGGACACTCGAAGCCGGTGAGGATTGCGCACGGTTAAATGCGCATATCTCGGTGTGTGCTCAATGGTCAAACTGCCCACTACCGAACATGTTGCACATTGCACGTGTAAGTATTGCGTACATCGATCCCTCCACTAGCAAGCTAGTGTACGATGATGCTTGTGTCTCGTTGCTGCCTGCACTCGCTCACCCTATCTGCGCATCACACCTACGCATCTAGGTTAGGTTAGCGCTAACCTAGGTTCTTGCATACGCGCGGCGTCTCTTTTGTAGTCTACGTACACATGCATGCGGACACGTGAAGTACGTTAGCTGGAAGGCGCAGGCGACAGACAGATAGACAGACAAGCATTGTTACGACGTCCAACGATATAGCTACTCATGAACGTGCGTGCGCCTGCCTATTCATGCGGATGATTGACAAAGTTCGAGCTTCACTTGTCACTTCACCCGGGGGTGTAGCACTAGTGGATGGATCAGTCGATTTCTGGGTGGGTCTGCTGCTGACGAAGCGATGACCATTCGCTACATACTAGTGCTGACACCGCGCGCGTACACCTTCCCCTGGCTTCTTCCTCGTAGCCACATACGTACAATTACGTAATCGCAATGAGCGTGTCTGTGTTCGTGGTCCGCGTTACCTATGTCGCTGCACTGATCATTCGCTGCCACCAGCAAGCAGTGCGCGTAAAAAGGCCACCAGGCTACGGTACTAGCGACCATCAAAAGGAATCGCGTTTTGATTCCGATCTCTCGAAATTATTCGATTCGTTTCGCCTCCAATTTTCGACCACAATGACTTTAAATCCGTTTTTGCTGGACAAAATTTCTCGATTTTTTACCGATTTCCTTGACTTTTGTCACATCATGGCAAGTTACTGTTTTTCGCAGTGTAAAGTAGCTTTGGCATTTTAACACTGAGCGTCAGTCGACTTTTCCAGGCTTTTTCTGCCCGATTCGACTCTTTAAATCGATCGATTTTAGAATTTGAGAGAGGTTCGATTCTAAAATTTTCAGTTTTGACCGTCACTACTGCGCGCTTGCTGCGTCTTATCTCAGGTGGACAGTGTCGGAACACCCAGATGTTGCGCAGTATTCAACATCGCTCCAGAATTATGCTCGTACGTACCTTCAAAATACTGCAGGACACATCCGGCTTTGCTTGTCTGATCCCCTGTGATGGATGATGCGGTTCGTTCTTTTCTCACCGTACTGCCCTCCCGAGACAGCCAAACGTGCAGACCGGCTACACTACGTGCGGGCGGCAGGCGACGCAGCGTTCTTGACAGGTATTTCTTGAGCAATAACATACTGAAGCGTCTTGTTATTGCTTGAGAATACACGTTTTGAAATGCTGTAACTCATCGCTCAACGTGACGTGGTTCACCGAACGATCGATTCAACGAGGCTGGCAGTCTTCTGCTTGCTTGCACCGTTTGTCCTCCCTGCTTCAGAGTCGACACACACCGGAGTCCGGCCGGACACGTGTGTGCGACGATGAATTTTATGCTGTAATGCGCGAATGTCTCCGATGCGCACATCCAGTAGGCGGTCGATTCGTGCCACGTTACCACCGTTTATGTAAAGCTACGCTACCGTAAGGTTTTAATGCTACGCAATTTCTGCTGCGTCTTGCCGAACAACAAGACATGCATGGACGCATCACCTCTACGATGAACTGCTGTACCTGCTTGCTAACTATCTATGTACTTACTTACTGCATGAAACAAAACAGATGGTCGGCTGCGTTTGAAATTTCAGCATGTGGCTGCTCAATTCGAGTAGCTACGCAGTGCATGTACACGAGCGAATAGGTAAATGCCTGGACGGTACTCGCGAGCTCTTCTCATCCCGTAGATAGTACACCGTGCGCATTGCATTACTACTACGTACGTTAAGTTTCGAAATTGGCGTGCTTCTGCGATTTAGTGCCCGACTATTATGTGTATGCACTTGTACTTAGGAACGCAGTAATGGCTGGTTGCTCCACGGGTGCACGCTCTGCGTACGTACGTTAAGTAGCAGGTTTGTACACTGTGCGTACGAAATACGGCCTAACTGGGCACGGGGAAGATCGCTGAAGGAACGCCAGAAACGAGATTTTCTCTTTGCCAGCTCCAAACGAACTGTTCATTCTATGATTACGAAGATTTTGCATCAACCTGAACGCAACGCGGCGCGCGTACACTGACACACGACCATGTATACGTAGCGTGCGTACGTACGTACGCAAATATCATCCGCCAGTGTGCCTACTGCAGGTAGAATCATCTGCGCTGTCTGGTGCATTCTGACTCAGAATTTCTGAGTATTTTGAAATACCAGCCCGGCGCATGCGCACATGCACAAGGATGCACGGAAAACTAGCGTACGTACTCTAATAGCAACAACGTACATACTATGAACCTTTCTCAGCAGTGCCTCTTCCCACTAAGGAGAAGACAGCATGCCATCTACGTACAGTACGAACGAAAAAGCACGGAGCAAAATTTTTAATATCCGTTCATTGACAGCAGCAGTTCGCCACCTTTCATAATAGAGCAGTAGCAAGCCAACAGAACAGGCAATGCAACACGTTGAAGTACATTGAGTAAGTGTGCTAGCCGAGACTGACTAATGAGCGAGTCCAGCGACGAGTACAAAATATACACGCACACACAGTAGCTCTAAAACAAACTGTCTAAAAAAGAGGGGACCGCGGACGGACGCGGAAAGTTCTTAAAATGAGGGTTCCAAAGTTGAAGCTATAAGAAACGACGAGTCAGCAGACGACGCAGCTGTACGCATAAAATGCAAGAGGAAAGTAGCCACGCACGCAGCGTCTACACGTACGCACTGTGCGGGCACCTAAAGTACGTACACTAGAGGAGACGGCAAGGCAGACAGGCAAAATGCGATGACAGCAGTATTTGAGGAAAGAGCTAACGGCGGTGGCGCTGTTGGTCTGGACTGAACGGACGGACTCACTCCGTTACTACGTATAATAAATTCGCAGTGCGGCGCGTACGCACGCATACAGTCAGACATGGTCGGTCACCCCAATCAGCGTACATTACCAAATTTAGCTGAGCACACGTAGAGCATCGAATCTAATCTCGCCTACACATAGAACGAGCACTTGCCACCGCAGTCCATCGCTCCTCCAACAGTACGGTACGTAGACAGTTTACGCACACTACGTCAGCTGTTAGCTGGACGAATACAACAAAGCGCAGTTGCGCACACACGATAACAAACGGAGAGAAAGAGACTAGAGTGCAAAAGGCGAAATGAAGATGCTACGGTACTGCCAGTACGTATGTACGTACGAGCACGCATGTGCTAACGATACGGCGAGGAGGAAGGTGCGAGCTACATAGGCATGCGACGCGCTCCACTCGGTCAGCAAGCAGGAGGAACAAACAACTAAAGCAGGTAGTACCATACACGAGGATAATGGCTGGCTGCATAGAAGACATCCGAAAGGGGGTTAAAACCAGTACGCATAGGTAAAGTACATGCAGAGCGTGTGCCCGTCGGTCGCGCATTGCCGTTCACTTAAAGCAAGCAAGTTAAAGTAAACGCCGCGCGGTTCGTCTCGCGGAGCTACTACGATAAGCACCGTATTCACTTTTAAGAACAAGAGGGAAGACTACGTACCGTACGCAGTACACCTAGCTGTGCATGCAGCACACAATACGCGAACGAACTCGTCGCCAGATCCGACAGAGAGACCTATACACTATGCAGCACCATAATGCCAGAGAGAGGGAGAGAGCAAACGCGCTTCGAGCCGCAGGCGATTCGGCACACGAAGTGAGCTGCATATCATGTCGTGCGTCACAAACTACGCGAGGCCATTCTGAGCACCACCTCTCGCTGCCGCGCCCGTCGAAGCCGTTCTTCGCGACAGAGCAGCGCTGAAGACCGGCGACGCAGCGTTGAAATCGAACTTGGCGCCACCCGGTGTCATCGCTTCTCGCGAGAGAATTCTCTCCACCTTCGATTCCGACTCGCGTTCCCTGCAAAACGAAAGGTGTGACGAGAATGCCGACGTACACACCCACGTTGGCTACATACTGTACACTAGCAAAGCCGTCTGGACGCCTTGAGCGTGTGCTCTTTGAACAGCTACCTTTGGCGCTCCTTTTCAAGCTGGGCGACGAGCAGATCCCGCTTGGCGACGACGTCGATCATCCGCTGCAAGATTCTCGTCTCCTCGTGCAGAGCCTCGCGAGTCTTCTGCTCTGTACAACGAAAGAAAAGAGCAATTGTCTCCGGCACGCTGCTCAAGTTCGACTCTATGTAGCAGCCCTAGTACGCGCGGTGGGGTGACTCCGAAAGCTCTTTGAAGGAAGAAGCAAGTTTGTAACGAAAAGTGGGCGAAATTAAGTACAAAATTGGCACTTTGCTTTCGAGCCAGAAACAAGCAACATACAGCCTGTCTCTTTTGGCGAACAACGCTGCAGTCAGTTTTGTCGTTTGCCCTCTTCAACACAGACACGAGACAAACTGTGCGTCAGCGGATGCACTATCAGCGTCAAACATGGACTACAGCCGGACGAGGGTGACACCGTTATGATACGAGGACGCAAATCAGCTCGCAAGACGCACGATGTATAATACGTACAGTACGCTCGCACACGTAAGAGTGCGTAAACACAGGTTGCGTGCACTGCAGTTAGTACGTACTGTACGCACCTTGTGGAATGGCCATACGTTCGCGCAACTGTTGCTGCAGCGCGCTGTGCTCTTGTTCAAGAGAGAGCTCCTCAACGCTAACAACGCAAACACGCAAGCAAGTCGTCAGTCGCCGAGCACCGAGGCGACGGCATAGAACGAGCGCCAGTTACTAGACAGCTCGACGAAGAATCAAACTGGACTTACCGAATCTTCAGATCGGCTTCGTAGCGAATTAACGAGGCGCGTTCGAACACCAGTTTACTCCACGCGTCGAGTAGCGTCCCGTTTGAAGCGTCTACAGTAAGAGAAAACACGGTGCATATACGGTACGTAGTAAGTACTCCACACAAATTTGGACTTCCTAGCAGAAAAATGCGACCTAGGCACTCATTCAATGCGATTCTTCCTTCTGCCAGCCGGCTGAAAATGTACGTACGGTCCCGGCCCGACCTTCTCCATTCACGGTCTCGTCGAGGACAAGGCCCGGATCTTGTTACCCCCTGTAGTACAACGAATGAGCTGCGGTCGCAAATGCGTAGTTCCAACAGAGTCCCGTCCCGGTTGGTTCGACGACTACCTCGGTGCATACCCGAATACCTGCGGTACTCCCGCTCACAATACTGCACACACGTACTGCGTACCGCACCAGAAATAACCCCCGTGCCGTGCCGGACTACACGTGTACAATGTATACTGGACGCGTACGCACCGACAGTGAGCTGTTGCTCGATCGCCGCTCCCTCTTCTTCAACGTGCCGCTGCTTCACTTCAAGTTCAGCCAATTTGCGCTGGATGTCCTGCGCCTGTCGAAGACGATTCATCTCCTGCTGCTTCATGAGTCTCGCAACAGCCCGCTCAACACGTCGAATATCGCGCGAGCTAACAGCGTCGCTACCGTTGCTCATTCCAACCTAGTACACGAGCAACCATACATACTTCGGCGAGGGAGACGGGTGGTCAAATTCATCTTGTTTGGACAATTCCAAAGCTAAAGTAAGCGTGAAGTGCACTTACTCGAGCACCACCGTCGCCACGAGCTCGCACGTCAGCGTGTCGACGCGAAGCTCCGGCGTCATCGTCGTCGCTGCTGCCAATCGATAATTCGTTACCCACTACACATAGAGGCATACGCTTACTCTTAGCAGACTATGCAGTACAGGCACTGCAAACACAATCACGCCGTGCAGTAAGTTTCATTAGTTCATATGTATTGAGCGATCGAGCAAGTAAACGATAGATAAGAACGAGTGTTAGACAATGTTAGTGTTCAGCACGGTTGCATGTTTGCTCCCCGAGCGATCGGGAACGAGTCGAAAACAGCCGAGACAGAGAGACAGAGGAAGCACAGCACGCATCTCATACCCATAGTAGCAGCAGGGACGTCAACATCGGACGAACCCAGCGCGAGATGAAAACCATCGGACAACAGACTATCGTCTATAACGTACGCGTGCCTGCAGCTCCTGACTAGTGACAAGGGCCACAGCTCATCCCAGATCATCAGCTTATAAATGTTCTCAATTAGGATAGTCGTACTAATACGCAAGTATTTCTTCCTTTCTATGCTCTGTGTGGTCAGCTGCGTCTACAACGTTCTATTAGCTTCTTTGAGACGAATTCCGCATGCCAATCGAGATAAATATGTAGGCGTCAGGCGTTAGCCGACACTGTTGCACAACGCAGCACGCCTATTCCAAACGAACTTACGTGAAGCCCTGGGCGCCGCTTTCTTTGACTCAACATCTCGCCGCTGACGTACGCAGGGATCGCCACCGCTGTCAACGGGGTCTCGAGGAGGCAACGGCGTCAGCTGATCGATGCGCTTCTCCGCGGTGGTGCGAGCAGGTGCAGGAGGAGACGCCGAGTCGCGTGATCTGCGCTTCTTATACCTAGACGTACGTAGTGCCCCTTGTTAATAGTATGTACAGTACGTATAACATTGTACACACATGCAGTGTCGACGTTCTGCTAGCCACGTCTTATAGCAAACCCACATGTACTGTACTGTCCGTACCGTACACCCTACGTATCTGCATCGTGGTGCTGCAGGCATGTGTGTATTACATACGTACAGTACGTACGAGCTGTACACGCACTGCTTTCGGCTAGCATTCGAGAGCAGATTCGTCTCCTTAGTCGATTCGCTAATCGCCGGCGGGGGGTCAAACAGAACATCAGTGCTTCCATCCGTGCTGCTCGTTTGTGGCTTTGTGTTCGCCTTGTGTTGCTCCGAGTAAGTCGTCGGCGTCGTCGGCAGCGAAACTCCGTTCGTAGGAGAAGGCGATGCCAGCGGAAGTAGCGGTGACGCCCGCTTTGTCGGCGATGCTGGAGTCGACAGAAATACGTCACCAGACGCTTCATGCGGTGGCGAAGGCTTGCTCGTCACGAGAGCAGGAGAATCGGGCTGTTGAGCAGTAGCAGTGGCTGACGGAGTGCTTCCCCGCCGTTTGAAAACTCGCGAGAAAAACGACTGTAGTCTCCGCGGTGACGACGAAGCTCCATCGTCCTCTTCGCTGCAACGTTCGACAGGGGTACTGACTGGACTGACAGCAGGAGCGTCAATCTCGCGCTTCTGTTCCTTGTTGGCAAATTCCGTCGCCAATGTGTTCCCTTGTGCACAGTCCACCAGATCTCCAGCACCGGTCACAGCTTCCGCACCGTCATTTTTCTTTCTGCCTGCCACGTTCACAGTGTCGAAGAGTTTTGCCGGCGAGGAGCGCCGCTCGGCAACGACGTGCTTGCCCCCGCGACGAAGAAGCAACGGACTTGGGGACTTGCCGCCGACGAGGAGCTCCTCGTCGGTCTTGAGACGTGCACGTGCACGCGCCTCTAGTTTGAGACGTTCGATCTCCCGCAGCTGTGACTCACGGGCCGGACTTTGCTGAACATCATTCGTCGCCGATGCAACTGAGTCATCGCCAACACGTGGTGCCGAACTGGCACTACGAAAGGATGTCGGGCGCTTGACCACACCGGACGACCAAGGCGGTACGAGGGGGGTCTTGAACGTTTCGTTAACACCAGGTGTCGAGACAGTGCCAGTCTGACAGTCCGTGGAGCTCTAGGGAGAAAGAGCAATAACGCGTTTGAACTCGAGCTCCCAACGTCAACTTTGCTAAACATCCTCGTCCGAAGCAGGTCATGGGTACGTACAATACATAATTAGTTTGTTGGCATCTTGGGTCAAGCAAATTTAATTGTGCCTGTCTTCGTAACCTGTGACCCTTTCTGTCTGCAGCAAAAGGTCAAACACGTGCAGACCTGTCAGTTGGTCAGCAGCCACTCCTGAAGTGGTCGTCATCAGCGAGTATCCGTTTCGCGTTCTAACTAGGGACTGACACAGCCAATGTAGAGTGTGTACGTACATGGGTGTTGGGCATGACTTCAGCTCGTGGCAGCACCGCGAGCTGCTGCCTCTCCGCCTCATCGTCTGTCGTCGCCCCGACTGCTCCATTGCCACCAGCAGGCATGCACCTTTCCATACTGCGTCGTTTCGAGCACTGCATCGCTTCGTCTGCAGTCACTGCAGCATCTGTGTCCGCCGGGAGAGCAGCCTCGCTCTCTTCACGTGGCGACTCTAAACACACAATTCACTCTTCGGTCTCACGTACTGCCATCGAGTAAAACTAACAAACACGTACTGTATGCATACATATACTACGTACTGTACACACAACGCAGTTACCCACCTTGTTCGACAACGTCCCTCGATCGATGTCGCTTGAGTCGACCAGCCAGTCGCGCAAGTGTGTCCGTCGAAAGACCCTACAAATACTCGCCTATTTACTAAATAAACATTCGCACTGTGATTGAAGGAAAAGCCCTTAAAAACCGTCTCGAGCACTTCGACACAGAATTAAAGTTCAAACATTTATCAAGTCAGTTTTGGGCGTACATACACTCCTCTAACGCACGCACGTACGTAATCTTACATTCGGTTCAGCCGCAATGGTGTTTTCGAGTTCCGCCTGTTCCGACTCTGAAAGTTCGTCCGACGATGAAGACGTGTCGCTGTGTGCATCTGACGACGCTTCTTCGGCCTCATCACCTTCTTCGTCTTCTTCTTCCATCTCGTCGTCAATGTCCTAAGTTCATAAATCAATAAATAAATCGATAGAGCATTACGAACGCGTACGTAATATAGTCACGCCTTCCAATAATAAGGCAGGTTACCTGCCAACGATTTTACAAACATGCAAGAATATACACGGTAGACCTGCGGGTCTAAAGGGGAATGGGGAATTCCCCCTGTCGGCCGGATGATCGGGAAATGGTAAGGGGTAGCCCTTACCAAAAAGTCAGTTCGGGGAAACCGAGAGAAGCGTCCAAAAGTCGAGTTTGACAAATTGCGAAAAGGTCAAAAAGTAACGGAGATAAACGCTTCCGCATACGTATTTTTCAGAATTTTCCGGGGGGTTATACCCCGCGGGGTCTGCGCCTAGAACCCCCCTGTCGAAAAATCGGCGGTTGCCTGCTACAGCAAATACTTCGCAAAACCAAATAACGTACGTTATCGCCAGTTTCGTCCTCATCTGCCGACTCGTCGAACTCGTCAGCATCGAATTCCTCAAGTGGAGCAACCATATCTGCACGAGGTAGAAAGATGAGTTCAGCATCTAGTCCATTACATAACATACAGTATGTCCATTGTCGAAGTCACACAAAGTAAAACACAACGTACATCGAAAACTCCCATGCTGATTCGTCGAGTTGGTTCCATTAATTCCGTACTCATACTCCGCCCGTTCAGGCGTCGTCATGACGCCTCCGCGTGCAGTCAAGACAGGAGGACTCACGACTTTAAGCGGCGACTGTAACGGCAACTTAGTAAGCGAGCCACGCGATCGTTGGAGAGGTGCAACATCTCGCAACGGTGTCAACTCAACTGAAGCGACAGGCGACAGAGCATTCTTCGTCTTCGGTGGAACTGGCGGGGGCTTGCCCTGCGACGGCGACTGGACGAATTGGTTCTCACTCGCAGCAGCCCGCTTCGCTCCGTAACGGTTAGCGGACTGTTCGATCTTGGCCACTTTATCGGCGTTCGATAAATTCAGATGGAGTTCTATAATTTCCGTCTAATAAGCTCCACAGCAGAAACGCTTTAGACAGGGTCGGAGGGACGGACTAAATCAGATAAAAAGGAGGCTAATTTGATCGAAAAGTTAAATTTTCCAACACTTCCAACAGCAAAACCTCTCCAAGCTAGCCTTAATACAGCCGTGCATTGCTTACTGCAATAGAATCTCCCCGTCGCCCGTTCACTGCCGCCGAGCACGCCCGCAATGGCCCGATCGAATCCATAGCTCTCCAATCTGAGGGTGGCATTGCAAAAATCGCATCTGAAGCAGCGTCGATGTAAGACCAATCCCTCGGCCGATATTTTCTCAGCGAGATAGACTCGAGTGTGACAAATATAGCAAAGTGACGCCTGTTGACCGCCGCCGACTGTCGTCGAGTAGTCGAACGGAAGAACGAATGCGGTCGGCTTTTGAAGCTGCTCGACTGATGAGCGGCTCGGTGTCGGTGGGGAAGAGAGATCGATGGACTGCTCGTGTCGTTCGAGGAGTTCGCTAACGACACCGTTGAGCGCCGAACGGTTTGGGTGCCGCAAGCGTGTCTCCAACGTGTCGAGCTACTCGTCGAAAAAATGGCACTTAATGACTTTGCAGACAGTTTGAGTAAAATATTGATTTTTTGCGTTGTGTGGACTTTATTTACCCCACTAGTTTATTTTATTTACTTTATTTACCCCATACAAAGATAGGGGGTGAAGCTCGCGAAGAAAATTTTGTCGCTAAAAATCGATTTTTTTTAAAGCAAAATATCGCTAAAAATTGACATTTTTATACTAAAAAAGGCGATTTCGAACAGAACGATTTTTTACCCCAAGGAATACCCCACAGGGTCAAGAAAGTCCATTTTGGATCCAACAATTTTTCGTCTCCAAGCTGCCCAAAAATGCGTTTGGTGCTTCAATAAGTCTCGATTTTGAGCAATATAATGCTATTATGACGCTACCCATGAATGCTATGCAGTACGCACACGTCCATACCTTCTCATCAAACACGCTAAACTTCTCGTCATCCCCCCGAAATCTAAAACCAAACTCCCTCTCATCACTTCGATAAACCCCTCCAAAGTATACCCACCCCCTCATGGCCTTCTCCTTGACCATCCTGGTCTTCTCGCCAACGAGTTTGTGTTCGGCCGACGACATACTATGTTCTTTGGACTGTTCAAGTTTGCTCTTATAGAAGATACTGCCCATAATGCTCTCCTTCAATCTCGTCTCCATCTCCGCGATTTCCTTCGACTCGAATCTACGTGCCTTCAACTGCGGTCGTTTATGTCTCGCTTCTCGCATACTTCTCGACTTCTCCACATGCAAGAGGTTCTCCACCTGAGCGTACACAAGGGGAAGCCTCACATCCGCCCCGAGGGAGAAGCAGAAGAAAAAGCAAACCTGTTGGAGTCTCTCGACACCGAGTCTCTCGATGTCAAGTGGTGCCACCGTGCGTTTGATTTTTGCAGCCTGAACAAGTTGCGCACTGACTCTGTCGCGGATCTGTTGCATCTTTTCGAGACGTTCGAGTCTGAGTCGATGCCGCTCCCGAAGTGCCGCAGGGTCATTGCCATCTGTTGTCGAAGCGGACATCGGCCGTGGAGTGTCTTCCCCGTTCGGCGACAGTTTTCTCTTCACCACTGTTGACGGTGACATTGGTCTCCCCGCACCACTGAGTCGTCCTCGCCGACTGCCCGCAAGTTCGGCAGCAGCACTCGTCCGCGTGGCGCCCATCGGAAGTGGCTGTGACGGTGCACTCATCGTCATTGACGCTCGTTGCTGTCGAACAAGTTGAAAGAGCTCGTCAACACATTCCGTCATTCGATCTTGTTCGAGAATAAACTCAACATTCGCGAACTCGCTACAAGATTAGCATCGAAAGTTCACTAGCAGCAAGCAGTCCCACTGTTATTACAAATGTACGTACCTCGGAGTTGGTAAACGCGTACAAATCTTCAGCTCATCCAACGCCCTTCGAACGAGCTGGTGATTCGCGAACACGTGATCCTCGGTGTCGCCTTTGGTCGCAAGCTGCAATCGGACAGACGGGTTCCATTGAATTTCACACTGACGCGTACTCACAAGGGAAAAGTCGAGCAGCGATGGCCAATAACGATTAACAATTGCGCCAAGGACAAGACCGTTACGTAGGGCTGATGTGAGATTTTCAACGCGCAACTTGTATGCAGCCGTCGACTGCTGACACCATCGAAGAAGTCGACCACGTTGCGCATACGCGGAGAGTCGTTCAGCGACGATGTCGCCATCGCCGACTGGGAAGATTGTCGGTGCGACTGTCGCTGTCGACGAACCCGAACGACGGGAACGCCTCGAAATCGATGCCGCAACGGTTGGTCCGACACCAACGGAGTTGAACGAAGCAAGATTCGCAACAGAGCGCGGAACATCAGACTACATGTACAGTACATTAAAGAGGGTAAACATGCACGAAATTTCAGCAAAGTTTCGGGGCAAATACCCCTCTCTAAACATGCAAGCTGCCTGCATAACACATACCTGAATCAGCCACTCAACTTGCGCAATAAGCGGAGCGGGTGTCTGCTCGAGATTGGGATACCGTGTTCGCGGATCGATCGTGTACTTATGAAGATTCTTCTGGAGAGTATCCGGCGTCGTTTGTGCCAGCAAGCGATAGACATACTCGCGTTCAGCGATCATCTCGACCGGCGTCTGTCTTCGAAGAGCAAACGTGCGAATCATCCACGCAGCGTCGAACACACTAAGGAACCCCCGTGCGACGCCCGAGCCGGTCGGCCAAAAGGGCTTAAAAAGTGCGTTCATATTTCAGTCGTTAGTTTTTCTACGAATGCTATCTTCGAATAAAAAATGTCATACGAGCACACATTCCGCAATTACCTCGTGCAGACTATCGCCCACAATAGCGACGAGTAGTCGATAACCACCACTATAACAAGCAGCGACAACTTCAGTCCGTAACGGCGTCACTTCCGCAGTCACTGCACCACTGGCGTCAGTCACCTCCCGCATCAAAGACCCTACACCAGCCTTGTTTTCTTCTAGGCAGTTTATAGACGCTGTGGTAAATCGCCCAATGCCCATCGAAATAGTAGAATATTGCACAGGCCTTGCACGTCTTTGAGAAAGGAGAACAGCGGGCGGGAGACAACGACAGTAGCAGTTGCTACATGCAAAGCTCACCGCTCGACGAGGCGACTCGAGTGTTCGGCAGAAAAGAGAGACGTGAAGTCGAACATGGCGACATCGGGCAAACCAAAGTGGTTCTTTGAAAACTCCTGAAGATGCTCAACGATTACTATTAAGTATCGCGGAACCTACAAGTCGCTATCCATTGGCACGTCGCCGTCGGTGTCGAAAAAACCGAAACGCATTCGGCAAAACACGCAACACGTGCGGGAAATTTTTCGCAGTTCCGAAACACCCTGGAACACCGTGTACTAACGTCTACTCTACATCAGCTCAGAAAAAAACGCACAGGCAATGCTTCATAATGTCTGGAACACCCTGGACCACACACATAGAATATAGTGCACTATTGATCGATTTTGAGCCACATAAACACAGCATAGAAATGCAACATCGAGTCAATATCCTCTTGACGTCTGCCAGCTCTTTCAGCTTTTCGAGAGGAGAGGCAGGCAAGTTCAATGTCTGCCAAGTTAGCCACCACCTTTTCTGCGCCGGCTCATTTCCGAAAGCAAAAAAGACCCAAATAATCGCCGAACTCCCACGCAACATCGATTGAACGGCACAACTCATTTTTCCGTTTATTTCAAGTTCACTCATACATGCAACTTGCCAATGGAGACTGACTTGCAACACTCTTACTGACCAGACGCGGCAGAGCCCCCTCGGTTGAGAAATCGGCTGCTTCAAGAGCAAACTGAAGGAGCGCTTCTTGATCGACGTTTTCAGGCGCCAACAACGAACGCACATCGTCGCTATCCTAAAGCGAGCAAGCACGTCGAAGCAGTTTTCAACGACATCTCTACTACCTATACGTTACACGTGGCTAGGCTACGCAAGTGTACGACTGCCCCAATTGAATAAATACGTACTGTACGTACAAGACGTACGTAAATACCTGCAGAATGACACGCTTCTCGATGAGACTCTGCTTCTTGGCACACATGACAAAATAGTGTGTTTCATCCTTGTAGTAAACTATGTTCTCAAGATCGATGCTCGTTGCCTCCTACATCAACCAACCTCAGTCAACCTCCAATCTCCATAAGCCTCCAAAGGAGTCCCAACATCCCCCAGAACTTTTGGTCAGAAATATCGCTCACGATCCCAATCTACTTGTTGCAAGGTGCAATCCCCAGTATTAGCCCCTTTGGGAAGTCGCTATAAATTTGATAAAAACTAGAAAATAATAACTCAAAATTGAAATTCGTCCGACCGCATTAAAGTTCCTCTAGAAAAGGTCCTTGACGCCTGAACACTGTGAGGTTACTTACATACCTTCAGGTCTTTAAAGAACTGCTGATTGAAGATAAACGCAACGCCTAACGTACAATACATACAGTGGTTTTCACACGCCTGACATCACAGTAGAGGAAGTGGTGCACTGGCCGAAACGTTTCCCGCTCAAAATCAACCATTTTATCAGCGTAAATTTTGAGGCCATTTAAAAAGAATTTTTCACCAAAAAACACGCGCAGAATAGGCGAGAACACATCGTTTTGAACAGTCTTGGAAAGGCTCCCCGCAATACCCGGCTATGAACGCATCGCAAACCCTTAGAATACCCACCTGAAATTTCAGGCACTTGCTCTTCGGCCTGAGTATGACGATTAACAAAGTTAGCTGTGATGCCGATCGCCAGTTTGCCTCGAAACTCCTTGCGTTCGAAGCCTTCAATGCAAGACAGCCACTAATCTTTTTAAATTCGAACACAATCAATTTCTAGCTTGTTCGTCAGTTGAGGTTTTCAATGACTGCAATGAAACTACCCCCACCCCACCCCGCTGGATCTACCTATCCTGGACGGAAAACAAAGCAGCCTTCTCACGCATCCGCGTGTTGTACAAGTTGTAAAAGCGGAACGAAAAATATAAGTTGCATGTTTGGGTGGTGAGTTGAACCAACGTCGTTCAAATATAACTGGTCAAATTAGCACCTTTGTCCAAAGCGACCAACACACAATGCGTAGAAAGTAGTAAAATATTCCAAAAACATTTCGCCTGTTCGAAAAAATTTTCAGGATTCACACGTGGACGACTTTCTCCTCGCTGTAAGCATCCCCTTCATCTTCGGCCCCATGGAGTCTTACGCAAACGGGAATCTGACATCCCATAATTTAGACGTTATGCTTATCAGTGCAAACTACGGACATACGTCGTGTACACACTGTATGCACAGCACATGTGCGACCGTAGAGTACCCGGAAGAGTGTTCCTCTTTCCATCAGCGCCAATGAGCACATCGAAATCAAAGTCGGACACGTGATGCCCGTCGGGTTCGACTCGAGCGTGCCATCCGCGATCTAAAAGCAACGGCAGCCGTGAAGACACCACATGGACCGACAGTTGGCGCAGCCCGCCGAAGCATGTCCGAATGTGAGATCAGTAGTTTGCAGTACACGCCTCTGCATCTAATGTGTACAGTGTCAAGCAGCTCAGCTCCCCTCTGGTTGAAGTGCCCGATCGCTCACTGGTCTGGTCAGTTAGTCACCCAATCTGTACAATGTATACATAGTGTACCGTTGGCCGGGTTGCACAGCTCGACGTAAGTAACGCCTTCGTGAACTTCTACGCCGAGAATGAGTGCAACTTTTAGAAGGATGAACTGCAGTTGTCGAATGCCTAGAGCAAAATGTCAACACTAGGCCTACTGTACCGTACTGAGCAAGCGTACATCGAATGCTCATATTGACAGTTGGCCCGTGGAATGTTCCACGCAGCAACTGGCCAATGCGTCCTCTGAATTTTCAATTTCCACTTAATGTCACTCTGTCTTCTATCGCAACAATGTCATAAAAGTGTCCTACCGCTGCTGAAAACTCACTAATATGATCGATGGATCCGGCGCAGAACTTGGGGAAGAAATGCTTGGCACCGAGGCTCTTCAAATCCTAAAAATGCAAAAGGGATGGAGATGAGAAAAGCCGAATTGTACAAAAGGCGCAGCATAGCGCAAGTCGAACAGGCAGCGGATAGATCTACCGCACTAGCATACTGTACGTATTGCGCACAGTACCTGAATGACGAAAGGCCAGATATGCAGCACGTTGTGACGTGAAAAGCTGAAAGACAGATAGACACATACGCTTGTGCTACTGGCTTGTTGCACGTTCTGCTCACTCACCGATCACGCTTCTCGACTAGCACCACCTTAGCGCCCAGCAACGCGCACTCGATTGCCATGCGCAAGCCGCATGGACCTGCACCGATGACGAGTACGCGCAAATGCTGACATGCTCGCTGCTTCTTGTACTCCTTGTGCGAACAACGCTTGTCGATTAGAGCC
>JAQGBB010000134.1:0-25944 GCA_034691745.1 Prismatolaimus dolichurus
TAATAATTCCCCCCTCCCGAATAATCCCCCCCGGGGGGGATTAATCGGGAGGGGGGATTAATCAAGAAAATACGGTACCTTCGCTTTGTGGAGCGCATCGAGATCGGCGACAAAATCGATGAACTCTTGCATGAAAGCCTTCGCGCAGTCGGAAGCACCGGTGTTATACTGCAAACAAAGCTTGTCTGAAGTGGGAGATGAACGCTTTCGACGAAGTCGCTGTGTACGTACATTTTGGGTCTCCAGGTCGATATCCGGCGATATCGTCTCGCCGGCATCTTGCAGCATTAGCTAAACGTATAATATAGTGTATACACTAATACGATACGGCGACTGCATCGGCTCACGCACGTGAATTATGGTCATATAGTTCTCTTCCGCCAATGGCACCTTGAACTTGAGTCCACTTGCAAGCTCGCCTATCACTGCTCGCGTAAGCGTTTGCCGATCGCGATCCTGCAGCATAGTACATGACACTCTGTGGGGGTCAAACTCCTCTCTCCCGCTCACTTTAGAGAAAGCTCGATTACACGCCGAACACAGTTGCATCATGATCTTGAGCGATATATTGTGCGTTTCGAGTGCGTTCTGCAAGATCTTCGTCATCGGTTCCATGATCGAGAGACTCGCCTGCAGAACGAGACACGCACGTCCGTCCAAAGAAGAAACATGCTGAAAACTGACGCTGCAGACTACCTTATGCGTCGAGAAACTCTGCACTCGAAAGAGCGTGGTGAGAATGCGAAACAACGGTGCGACATCGTTCGGCAACTCAACGGCTTCGATCGCGTAGCGCCGTAAGAACACCTCGAACTGACCGACGAGTGTCATCCAAGTCGAGAGGAAATTGTCCGTTGGGATGAATTCGAAGTAGTCGGCGAGATTTTGGAATATCGCTGGCAGATGCGCCAACGAAACTGTCCACGTTTCGAGGATATTCTGAAAGGGAGAAGGACGGTCTGACACTAGCAGCGGAGCCGATCTGAGCCGGACAGACCTCGAGCAAGACGTTGACGACGGTGACTGAGTTGAGCTCTTGAAAGTCGGCGAGACATGCGACGATTGTTTTGAAGAGGCAGTCGCCTTGAGAAAATCAACGAAGGATGTTCTGACTCAGTCAAACACCGCAAAACGTTGGGAAACTGTCCTACTTTCGATCTCGCTCTTGAAGAGCTCGAGGAAAAGTCGGTTCGGCGCTAGTTGATGGAGCACGACGCGCATACACTGCTTTGCCACACTGCGACAATTGCCCGGCACGAAGAGATTGCTGTGTGCACAAATAGAGATAGAGCACATTTTTAGCATGGAACTTTTCCATTTAATGCCCCACGGACTTCATCGCAGGCTGCATGCGTCGCACAAGTTTGAACTGTTTGCAACTGGGTTGTCTCCTGCTTTTATTTCCCACACAAAGTTTCAAAGCCTAGAGTGAATTCTAGTACAAAGCCAGTGTGCGATGTCATCTTTGAAACTGATTCTTGACAAGAGTCGTCTAACTTGACCAACTCTGTTGGAGATTCATAGCACGCGTAAGGGGGGTATTTCGCTCATCAAGAATGGGATAATCCCCTGAGGATTAGTCAGCAAAGCATGCCACAACGACAGCGCGGATGGACCTATACGACGTAGACAAACCTTTCGTTCTGCCACGGATAGAAGACGTTATTGGCTATTCTGAAAGAGGAGGACCGGAGTGAAGTGACTGTAAACGAGCATGTCCACTCCCGACTGCACCGGTACCCTCCTGAGCCAATACTTTCAGCTTGTTACATGCGACCGACAAACTCTTGCCATTACCGCGCAACGGTTTCCAGAATACGCAGCAGGTAGGGCGCCGCCATAGCCGGATCGCGCTGGACGAACGTCTCCAGGCAGACGACTGACAAGCTCAGCGTGTCCTCGTCGAAGAACTCGAGAGGCGCGTTGCACTGAGCGCAGCGAAGCACCACCGTACTCTCCGCGTATCGCATGCTTCCCCAGAACACCTGTGGCGCGTGGAACTGCTGCCACTTCCTGCGAGGAGCAAACAGGTGACTAGTAAATCGGCAAAGCCGAAAAAGCATCCTGCCTTTTAACAAAAAATTACATCGTATTCTCGAATAACGTGGAACACGCTAGAATACCTCCTCTCATCGTTGCACAACTTTTAATTTTTGGTCGGGGACCCGGCGCGGATTTGGGGATTTTCCATGTTTGACCACTTAGTCATCCTTTCGCTTACAGGCAGGATGCAAAAAGCCGTTTATTGCAAACGTAAAAGCTTTTCTTCAAAAATTTAACATCCACTAGATAAAATTACTTTTCCTTCTTCTGCTGCTGATCGATCGACGCGTCCGCACTCTTTCTCGTCGGCGAGATGCCCGGTCGGACCTGCGTGCCCCGTGCCGCAGAAGCGGGCGACACTTCTTCCTCGATCGCATGCAGTGCGACGACGCGGGGTTGAAGAACGACGGCCGGTCCTCCGTCAGTCGTCGCTGTGGTCTCTTCCCCGTGAAGAACCACTTGGGGTCTCAGATGGATCGACTGTGGTTTGATCATCATCAGTCCGCTGTCGACCATCTTCGGTTCGACGATGGTGGGTCGCACTTCGTGAACCACTTCGCCCAGGGGTTGCATGACGATCGGTCGTGGGGCTTCGCTGGCGGAAACCATGCCGAGATGGCCACCGTCGTCTACGTTGGCTGTCTTCACGAGAGGACGAACACGAGCGCCGGCAGCTCGCGATGTTGACGGCTGATCCGACTCATCGAACGACGCCGGCTGCATTATCTGAACGAGCGGAGCTGTCGATACCCTCGCTGTCTGCATGCCACCGCCTTCGTCGCCGAAGGCAACCATCACTTTCGGCTTGCTCACTAGAAGTGCAAGTCTTGCTGCCACTGATTCGCAGGATAACTCGTTAGTCGTGGCTATGGATGGGACAAATGGGCGGGCGGTGCATGTTTTGGGACCAAACATGGGCAGTACCCATCCCTAATCGTACCCACCTGAAACTTGAGCGACACACATTCCGTGCTCTTCTTCGCTCTCTTTAACGCCAAGTGATCGACCGAATTCAATCAACTGTGTCCGACCACCCCCGCCAAGGACGACCGCTGGTTGTGAAACGGACGCCTTCGCGAACTCCATCGGTGCTTGCTCTTCCATTGTCTCGAGCCGTCCCCTTCCTGAACACGAATCGATGAGATGCCAGCTCTGTCTTTCAAGGATTTTACCCTACCGTCTTGGAAGGATTTATCAAAGGCGTGTATCTGCTCGATGATTCGCGAATCGACCTTGGTCGCCGGTGGCTGAATGAAGTCGCTCGACGGTTGCGACATGTAGTCAAGTGATTCGAAGCCTGCCTCGGGGAACTGTTCGAGTTCGAACAGCTAGAAAGCGAAAGCTCAGTCGTTGACGGAAATCGGCTGCTAAATCGACGAGGCATGCCTGTTCTTCTCTCTCGTCGAACGTTGGCTTTCGAGCATTCGTGATGGTTTTTCGTCGACTTGCGGAGATGCGCTGTGCTGCTGCGGACGCAAGCACGCCGGTTGACACCGCCCCGATACTCTCCGAAAGAGTTTGCTCATCGTGCTCGTCGTCGCTCGAACGTTGGCTCGCGCTACTCGACGCTAAAACGTACGCTTCTCGATCATCGATAGCAAAGACAGGAGTTGTGCCAATGCATCTCAACATTAGGGCTTCAAATGCTTCACAAGTGCGTTAAAAAGAGAGCACTTCAGGTCAGACTGGAAGAGAAGCAGGAGACAGAAGTGTGCGATACTGGTCTATCATCTCCACTCAAGAAGTGCAGTTGATAGAAAACACGGCGTCTTTGACCATCAACAACAAGAAGAGCATTAGCTACTTTAACAACATCAACAGTTCCGAATTTGAAAGACATGCACGTTCTAATGTACAGTACTAATAGTGGATTGAACTGGGGAGTGCTTCGTATTAAAAAGGCGCTTCAGAGCATGACATCGATAAGTGATTTTCCTCGGTGTTAAGCTAGCAAGAGTTTGCAAAGTGAGGGATGAGCGAAACGGGCTTGTTGCTTCACCGATAAAACGCTGTGCGACTAACTAGTACGTTCTGAACGACGATATGAATTGCCGAAGTGATCGAGCTTGTTAAAAAGTCGCCATCGATGAGACTGTGCAGCATGCATTGCACTCACACGCGCCGGACCGAACGGCGCCGGAACTATCGGATAGGTTCATCGAGTCGTTCTTCGGCCACTGGCGCATAACGCGGACGATCAAGAGAACTTTACGCAAGAGACGCGAGAAGCGTCCAGTCGGCTTTCTCGCCATCGTCGGCGTCGAAGCACTCTCGGGCGCAACGGTTTCGCCTAGTGCGGTCGCGGGCCGAGGTGCCTCCTCAACCGGGGATGCCGAACGAGTACTCGCTAGAAAAGCACTACCTTCTCGTCTCAACTACGCTCTTCAGTCTCGGCTTCGGATTGATGAGGGTGCAAAATCGATTCGCACAAGTACCGAATACACATTTAGCGCAACTATGGACATTCGAATAATGAGCGCTATGCGTAGGGGCCTTCCATAAAAGACGTCCGAAAAAAATTTGAATTTTTGGACCCCCTCCCCAAGCTTATGTGTTAAAAATAGGAAATGTCCGCAAAAAAAATTTGAATTCTCAGACCCCCACCCCTTCCTAACTCTGGACGTCTTTTATGGAAAGCCCCTAGACTACAATCGTAATCGACCGAGCTTCGTCGCACACGTACCTCGTGAGCGCGGAAAGATAGGGCTATGATACTGCGATTCGAGCTGCTGACAGCGGTGCATCTGTGCCTCGAGCGTGCACAGAATGAGCTGGATGAGCGTTTGCACGGAATCGCTCGTCGGGGGCTGATCGAATCGGTACTAGAAAATGGCATGAGCTCCTCAGCATCACATGGAATTGTGCCATTTTCAGCTTATTTATGGCCTTAGAGTCAAAAGTGGCGAAATTGAGTCAAATAACTTACTCTGCTGCAGCACGTACCTTATAAAGCACAAGCAATAAAGACCAAAGCCAACTGTATCTCGCATGGGCTTCCAAGTACCTGAAGCAAATAGTGATCTCTTATCCCTCTTGCAAATGAGCTGAACATTCAGATACGCACCACAACGTGTACGTAGGTGGTTGATAGTCACTCGCATAACGCTGCGGCGATGGAAGATATTGAAGAAGGGCGCAGGCGATGGGCAAGATTTGACCGCCAAGCATGAGGTTGTTATCGAACACCTAAAGGGAAGCAGAAAGTCTTCGCCATCTGCTTGCGTCCTTGCATGTCTCCGTCTTTCATACAGAAGGCAGTGAACTGAGGAACGCATTGCAGATGCCCGACGCTCTGAGTCGATAGGGCGGAATCGTGAAGCACTTCTCCGTTGTACTGTAGCCGAGTAAGACGTTGAGATGACGAAGAACAATGCTCTACACGAGAACGAAGCTATGGCGTATGGCCAAAGATGAGCCCGGCTTATTGCTCGCCTGTTTTTTCGCTGCCGCCTTTTCGTCCGGATTAATCACGGCCGCTTTGGCGTTTGCCAAGAACTAGCGAAGAGGAAACTCGTGAAACCACTTCGAAGTTCCTAGTCTCATATGTTCCTCGTACTTTCATAAACAATGTCATCATGAGATACATGGTATGTCGTTCACTATTTTCAGCGTCCATCGCTTTGTTCAGAATGACCGCAAAGTTGCTCTCTTGGTCCGTAAACTCTTTCAGCTTCGCAACGGCGCCACGAGCATCTACGTAAACGGGATGCCATTCAGTCGAGCAAAAGCACGAGCAAGTTCAAAGCTCGTACCGCGGGTGCTAGACTTGTGTGATCGACGATCGGAATCGGTCGCTTCAGGTCTTGGCTGATCCGCTAGAAACGAACGAATTCACATACTGGAAAAGGACCCAGAAGTCACTGACTGTCAGAGACGTAATTATGTTTCTAGCTGCGCAATGCAAAAAAAAAGTGAATTTAGGAACTGTGCGATGAAACCGGGCGACTGCAGACAAGCACTGTATGGACAATTACTGTATAATTTGCGGCTGTGTTCCGATCGACTACGTCACGCTTGATACGGTATTTATGGTGCAACTTCAGTGTGCCTTATGGTCCAACAAAGACACCGGCATTTGAGACACTTTCTCTTCACAACTCGAGCTTGCAGTGCAGATGCTTGTTCGTGTTGCTAAACGGGAGGGACTGAAAGTGGCACAGAATAACGAAGTGCTCGACAGTCTTCGACAACGACGACCAGTAACGCACAGGACGGTGCCAGATTCGGACAGACATTTGAAAGACTTCACAATGTTGCTTGTGCCAACGGATGTGCGATCGTTCTCGTTTACCGTCCGACTTGACTCGCTTCAAACTAAGGAATGCTCCGACGCTGAGCGGCGTCGGAGACGGCGGAGCACTCGGTGACGCCGATCGGCGAGAGAGCTGCCCAAGGCTGAGCAAGCTCGAATGTCGCGAGATCTGCTGCTTTAGATTGCGCCAAACTTTAACGACCTTCACGAGCAGCACTACTTGGCGGCAGTGCTTTTTCAGGAGACTCTCTTGCGACTTTCGCGAATGTAGACTGCCCTTCTTCTTACGCTTCGCGTCTACACGGAGTGCATTTATAAAGGGTCCGTCAAAACTCGACAGGAGTGGCCTTGTTTAGACTGCATACGTTGCTCTACATGAAAACGGAAGGCGCGTGGTTAGGCGTTACGTAATGGTCCATTGTTTAAAGTTCATACTCTTCCATTGCTATCGATAGACCCACAAGTTTCCTGTCGACTTTTCCGGACGCTTTAGTTAGAAAACACGCAAAAATGTGTGCCCGCATCCGTGAGACGTCGACTGAGTTATATCACTGCTAACAGCACCAAGATCGGCGCATCTCGTCATAGTGGCTAGAGGTCGGGTTCGGTTCGGGTGACTTTATACAGTCGGGTCATTTTTCAGGGTTCGAGTCCAAACCGCCCTCTAATGATGGCTACACTCTATACGTAAACGTACTCTTCGAGGAAAGCACATGCGGATTGACGAGCAACGACTTCTGATACTTGAGGGCTCGATCCTCCATCGAGCGCATGATCGACTTAGCCGACTCGACCTGCTCTATCGCAGTTCGTGCTCGAGTCAACTTGCGCTGGTACATGTCGCTCATCGGATCCGTGTGCATCAAATCTACATTCAGCCTGGTGCTCAATATCGTACCTGATGACTCCTCTCCCTCATACCAGTCGGATAGGCGATTTCTCCAGACTTCTCGAGGCTAAGCTGCGCCTCCATGCTGAGCACGTCGAATCGTTGCAAGAAGAAGTCCCAGGTGAGAATCGGTTGATCGACGAGCAACGAGCTGAGCAGGTAGAGTCGGTGAATGATCAAAGCGCGGTCGACGATGACGGCGTCGAACTGTGTCTCAAGACATCCGCAAAGACACTGCAAGTTAGAACTGGTTTATGCAGCTAATACTATTAGCTTGCTTCGATTCCTTTTTCCGCCTTCCTACTTTGAGCGACGTGTGCTTTATGGTTCCGATGTAATCGATCGCTCGTTGGGACACCGCCGCGTTTGGATCGTTCACGGCGGCGATGAGGAAGCAGAAGGCATTTGCGAGCGCCGCCTGGAGGACCGCGTTGCCGCGCACAGGTGCCGGATCAAGGAAGCGTGCGATTACCGTAACCTTCTCGACTATAGAGAATATTAGCTATTTCAGACAAATTACACGTGGTAGTTTCTGTTAACTTTAGTACCCGCTGCAAAGCGGCAAGCCCAGTCATCTGATGAGAAATCGTCTGTCACCAGCTTCCAGAACATGTCAGCACCGCAGGGCAACGTCAGACAGTGGAGAATGAGCGGGGCGCATACGTCGGACACGTGACTGAATTGTGCTTGTAACAGTTTCCAGAACCTTTGCGAATCAGAATCGTTCGTTCACAAGCAAATCTGATTTCAGACCTCCGTTTTTCCAGAGCTGGGCAATGCCTGTTTTTGCATGTCGGACCGACACGGAAGGTAACCAGGTGCCGTCGGCGCCGAAAACAGAAAAGTGACCGGAAATTTTTGGTTGTTCGAGCTCAAATCAACAAGTTTAGTTCTGATTTTTTCGGCTTTTGGAGCTGACAGTAACCCGCCGGAATAGCATTCTTGGCTGCAGGAGACGAAAGTAACCAGCTAGCAGCCGGCTACCGACCGGCTAATTGCCCATTGCCCATCTCTGGTTTTTCTCGCACTTTGGCATGAAGATGTTCTCTTGCGCCCAGACAAGAAATCCTCGATTCTCCTTGTGAGCGAGGTTGAGCGCCTCGGCGTGAAGGCAGAGATACTTGACTGATAGAAGCAAGTAGTAGGGCACGTCTGGATCGGGATACTTGTCGACGTCCTATCAGTACAGCAATCGGTGAGGGCACGTAGTTCCACAATGATGCCCAACTCACGAGCAGAAGATGGTAGATTATTTGCAACTGAGCTGGTAACTCTTCGAGAGTAAAACGAAATTTGCCCAACGACGTGTGCCAGAAGTGAACCTCCGGCGCGGCGGCTGCAGGTCCACCCATTTTCTGATCGTCATCGACGAGTGTCGCAGTGATGACCTTGCACGTCGCGAGACCAACGTCCGTTTCTGTTAGGGTGACCGACTCAACCACCGCCGTCTCCACCTACCGCATCCCAGACTCACATATAACGAGGGCAAACGCGGGCTCCTCTGGACTGACTTCTTCGGTTGCGAGAAGACCGGCAAACTCAATTTCTTCCATCTCACACTGCTCGGTAGCGGTTACGATTTTCGGTTCAACGAACTGACCAACGCCACCACCCTGGAGTTTCTCTCTGAGTCCTGAGAAGTACAGTAAGCTAGATGAAAGCTCATCACAACCTTGCTTCCGATCGGACCTGATTCATGTTGGAGAGTGGCAGGACCACCGCGAACCATCTCAGCTGGAGTGGGCAGACTCGCGGTCATATTGTCGCCATCGCCGATTGGCTCCGAGTCCTCGGTGACGGTGAGCATGGCGTCAAAGTCGTCGTCCACCATCATCTCGATCTTGATCGCATCTTTTGGACAGATGCGCTTCGTAACGGCAAGCAACATCTGCAGCACGAATGGTTTAGCGAATCGGCAAACAGTGTTCTAAACACTGAAGACGAACTTCGTAAAAGATTGTGCTGTCGCGACAGATGAGGCAGTCGGCGAAATCGTCGAACTTCGGGTCGTCGCAGATATGGTGCCCGGACCAGGGCGCTTTTAGAATATCCGTCAACGTCAGAAGGATTTTCTGCGACATCGTGTGCAATATCCCAATGTGCTCATCGACATCCGCAAGATCCATCTGTGGAGAAAAGAACGGCGACTCAAGCTTCTCCTCTGAGCACGATGCCTTGTTCGGCCTTGCCCATTTAATTTATACAAGTAGCACCACTTGGAGTCACGTCGGGGGCCTTCCATCTTCCATAAAGGACGTCTGAGAAAAATTTGAATTTTTGGACCCCCTCCCCAAGCTTGTCTAGACATTTATGTGCTGAACATAGGAAATGTCCGCAAAAAGTCTGAATTCCCAGATCCTCTCCCCTCCCTAGCTCTAAACGTCTTTTATGGAAGGCCCCTCAAGCCACACAGGGTGCCTTATCAAGGCCAGTTCCCATCTGTCACTTCATCTCTGGCTGTGCAGCATGTTCGTGTCTACCTGCTTGAGAAGGACGTCGACCATAACAACAAAGAACATCGTGTTTCCAGTATCATCGGGGAGCTCTGATCCTCGAATTTCCCGCGTCCCTCTGCGGCAACTTCCTCTAAATGTGGGCGACTCCTCGATCGACAACGGTGAGACTGGCCGAATTGCGTCGTCGAAAAGCAGCCCATCCGCTGTGTCTCGGTCGTCTGTTTGCTACAAACAGTGGTGAAGCTTCGCTAAAACGTCCTTGCACATGTGAACGACGAACCAGCGATATTCGCTTCTTCTTCAACTCGTGATGCTCCTTCTCCGCATCCAGCATCGCCCTCACGGCGAGCTCGAAGAACGTCAGCAAAGTTGGCAGTGGAATGCGAATGTTTATTTCAGACAAGAGCTAAACTCAAAGCTTTTGTCTCATTCAAAGACCATTACGACATCGTGTACTTGGATCCAGTCCAACGCCTGCAACTGAGCTTGAAAGTCATCCGATGTAAGCCGTGCTTCGACGAAATGATAGATTTGCTCGGGCGGAAACGGAAGTGCGCACATGTCAACTTCGAAAATTTTACTAAAATTCCGGATATAAACTTTTCCCCCTGCGAAGCTCTTTGGGGTGAGTGAGCTCGTACCAGAGCAAGACCTTCAGTTCTGGAAGATCTTTCTCGGGAATTTCATTGGTGACCGCCTCAAGCCAGTACGACATGATTCGATCCCACGTCTAAGACATTTGACGTCATGTGCGTGTCTCAAGAAAGACACTCGTCTACCTGATAGTCGACGATGTCGTACGGTATTAGGGCCAACAACCGGGAGAGACCTTCTTTGAGCTGCTCTGTGCGACTCGAAAGCATGTCCCTGTGTTTGAGTGAAGCTGCAGTACTGACTTCCGTTTTATCTCTACTATAACCTATAGCGTACCACTGCCCTCCGGCGCGCGCGTAGTCCGGTGGATGTGGCAACAAGCAGTTAACGAAGACGTCGTAGTGTGTTCGGATCACTTTGGGCATCCAGTCGCAGATGTAGTCGCTCTTGAGATGCTCAAGAGCGGTTCCAGTTTGATCTGTTCCGATTTAATACTACTACTATATAGTATATGCAGGTGCGTGGGCGCAGTCTAACTACCGTTCGGGAGAAGAGCGGTTGTTCCGAACCACTGGAAGAGCATACCCAGGAGTCGACCGACAACGTCCTATTGGTACAACATGAGCAGTTGGACATCCGCTGATTCTCATGAAAGGCAAGATAGGGAAAGTACGGCGAGGTATTTGTTTCAAATTAATTATTATTTTTTCACTGTTTTGGTGAAACAAAATTCCTCGCACGAATTAATTAATTTTTTTTTCACTTTTTTGCAACAAAAGTCCTAGTACTGGAACACGTTCCTCGGGCCAAAAAAATAGTTAATTTGAAACAAATGCCTCGGCGTATGAAAGCGCACCTCTGGCGTGTCTTCTCGCGGTGTGCACAAGCTGACGAGAAGCCAGATACCGTATCGCGAGAGCAGACGTTTTTCGTCCGCCAGCTGCATGTCGTCATGCGCGGCACCTTCGATCTGCTGCAGCCATCTCGGCCGCTTCTCCTGCTCGCCTTCGACCATGAACGAGCATTCTTTCAAAAGCCTGTGGCACCGTTCAACACGAAATCTACCTAGTTGCAGTCGTCACACGCGTGTGTATGGTGTGCTAACCTAACGACAGCCTCGACAAACTTCACTGCAGTCTGCCTATTGCAGTCCCACGGCGACGGAATGCGCACATGGAAGAGATGCTTCGTGTCGGCCGGATGACGTGCTTCGTGGCACATCTGGCACAACCGCAGAGGTTCCTGGTTGTTCAGATGGCGGCACTCCGGACTGAAGCAGGTGCCGACTGAGATTCTGCTCGTCGACTTGCACGCCTGCCAGACAAAGACGAGTTGTCATCTCTATCGCAGCACCACAAGACGCACGAACCTTCATCTGACAAACGTGTGCTAGTGTCGAGAGTGGCCGGCAGATCTCGAACAGCTCTATCCGGTTCGTGTCGGCCGCCTTCTGGGCACAGTCGGCGCACAAGAAGACCGGCGGTGCCATGTCCGCAAGATCGGCGCATACGGTGGCGTGCAAGCATTTCTAAATTGCACCGTATGGCTAATATCTGTGTGGTAGAACGTCCGAAAAACGCCTGAGAAACACTTTAGCTAAAACACGCGTGTACCTTCGCTGCTTGATTGGCTTCGCCGCTGGCACAACCTTTGTGCTGACACTTGATGAGCTGCCATACTGCAATCAATGAATGTACTGGTAGTATCCGACACCTTCACACCAGACAGGTACTGTACGATCGGTCAATGCTGCTCTAGCCGCCTAATAAGCCCTCGAATTGTCACTGACAGCCGATCCGCGGAGGGGATGTATCATCATTTTGAGTGACGCTCCACATTCCCTGCCTAGCCTCGTCAGCTTTACGAATTTACAGCGCAGCGCTTGATTAGATGACGGAGAGCTGGAGCTTCTGATTAGAGAGAAGTCGGCCGAGGCCTCTCTTAGCGAACTCCTCTTTCCACACAAATGCTTTTGGCGTCCAAAATAGTGAAAAGCGCCACGCAAGAATCAATACTTTTGCAATCCCGAGCTGCAGCTTCGGAGCTCTCCCAGACAGCCTTGCACACGTCGAAAGATAAAATATGAGAAGCCGAAAGCGTGCGTGCCGCAAGAGACTCGAACAAAAGAAGCTCAGAGCTGCTAACAACTCGGAGATATCTTGCGTAATAACACACGAGGCTCTTTTCAATGAAGCTTCACTTTGCAAGCAGAACGACGTACAAATTGGGTGCAAGGTTTTCTCAAGTTCCATTCTCTTCCGAAAAAATATATTGCATCCTGTCAAGCGAGCGTAGTGGGCAATAAAAGGATGCTTACTGTTCGGATGGCCATTTCCCCACCTCCACTTTACTCCCACTCTTCCACCCACTGGAAGTGAGCAGATAAAAACTGAAAGTAGCCATATAAGCAGGTAAAAACTCAATTTAATTAATTAAAATTGACATTTTTGCCTGTCCACGCTTCTTCGCTGCAAGCTCACCTTGTGGCTTATACTGCGCCGTTCGTCGGTCGACTATGCCCGGACTGATTAGCGGCCAGTAATGGAACAGGAGATTTGCCGCTGGAATTCTCGACTCGCTTGTTCCAGACGCAATCACAGCGATTATGTCCTGCAAGGCAGGCGGCTTATCACCACGTGGAAACGTGCATTCAATGCATACTTCATAAACGTTGAGCCGCAAGCACATCAGTGTCTCAACTATCCACGAATGATGCTCTGCAATTTGATAAAAATCATTTGGAACCCGGTGTGACTATCTTTGATTAAGAGCCACAAACTTCGCCTACTCGGATTTGAACTGTAGTGGAATACCATCAAAAGCACGCCGGCGAAAGACTGCTGACCAGTTGCAATGTCTTCAGCTAATGAACGAAAGCAAAGACTGCGAATAACACCATCTATGGGTAGAGGGTGTTGGGCAAATCTTATACAGGGCTGTGCGGTGAACGGAAGCAGCACGTTGCAGAGCAGGTGCATGATGTCGTCGTGAAGTTGTTCGGGAAACGTGGAGAGCAAAACGGCGACGTTGTACGGTAGCTGCTCGAGAGACTCGTGATCGAGGAAGACGTACAGGCAGTTGATCAGATTCAGGAGGGCACTGCCGAGCGCTAAAATATTCTTTTTCTCACACAGTCGTCGATTCATTTCCAATTTATAGTCGCGGTGCCTTTCATTATAAAACGTCCGGAAAAAGTCGACAGGAAAGCTATGGAGGCTATCGATAGCAATGGGAGAGTATGAACTTTAAACAATTAAACATTATGTAAAGCCTAGCCACGCGCTTTCCGGTTTCATGCAGAACAACGTATGCAGTCTAAACAAGGCCACTTTTGACGGACCCTTTAGTTTTGCAGTGTCATGGGTGCGGCCTGGAGTACGCACACATGAACATGCTGGCATCACAGCTAACAAACGTGTTTAAGATAGCTTACATGCTTGACCAGTGGTGACACTGGGGAAGATATCGATCAAGTTTGAGACAGCAAAGTAGAGCCCGGCATAGTTGAGATTTGGAAAGTAAGCAAGCCGTTCTTGATCGCTCTTCTGACTCCGGAATATCTCAATCGATGAATTCTGTGCATCTTTCAGAAATCTACGAGAAAATACTTTCACGATCATTTAGAGCAGTTGAATGCACGGCTGGCTGCTGCCTACCCGAGACACGTTTGCTGAAAGTATCTCAGCGTGTTCACGATGTCGAGCGTCGCCGGCGGTGGTCCGGCCAAAATGCGCTGATAGTAATCGTTGAGATTTCGGATTTTCGACGCGACTAGAATACGAGGATGTCAGACGATCAGAATGTTACAGTACACTAGAATAGCTACGATACTGACGGTATTTACTAACATGCGTAGTGTCTGAGCAAGAAGGCCATGTCTGACGCCCGAATGACAAAGATCTAATAAAGAAATGCTCAAAACCTGCGTTTGCGGAAAATCAGCTTAAAGGTCTTTTTCGTGCCGCAAACGAGAGACAAAGCCGAAGCTGCAAACACTCAACTGAACCGCCGAGTAGCAGTCAAACACGTCTATCGCTGTAGCTTAGTTATGGAAGCCGGGTCTTTTCTCCACATCCGCCGACGAAGCTCGCTACGAATCCGCCGTCTCAGGAGTGCCTAGCGCGAAGGCCTCCCTGGCGCTCTTTCTCTGCTTTGTTTCATGTCTGTCAGCATGGCTAGCGAGCGAGCAGATATTAGCTAATGATAAACGCATTACGCAAACATAAAGATCATGTTTAGAACGCAAACGAGGCGAGACTGCGCAAGTGTAGATTCATCAGTCGGATGAAGGATGAAAGCGCGCTTGCTGGTCGCTCAAAACCACCATTTTCGAGGATGCACCGGCAGAGAGCAGCTTGCATTTTATAGCTGATCACGCAGCGGATATCCAACGTTTTTCAAGCAATATCGGAACTGACGAGGCATGAATGCTACGCCATGCTCAAGGTGAGCGGCGGCGTCATGCGTTTGGTGCTCATCCGCCCTCTATCACTCTAAATCTATCCGTCCTGCGTTTGCATAAGCTGCAACTCGTCATCAGCCCAGATCGCACTGCGATAATTATCGTGACGCTATTAAAACCGAAAAACACGCAGAATGGCTGGGTTAACTATTTCTCCACTTGCTTCAAGTCGACGCTCAACGACGATGCCATTGGTGCTTCACACCGCATCAGAACAACGAAGTAGATGCTCAATCATTGTGGGCACCACAATTCATGCTGCCCTCCACCAGGGTCATCAGGTGAGTTCTTCAAATGATGAATTTCAAACGTATGAATAGAGAATGCTACAGTACCTACCAAACCCGAATGTTGACTCTAGATGCTTTTTTAATTTTTTTTCCAGTAGACAGCTAAATTTTAACTTTTAAAATAATACACCTTCGGAAGTCTGAAACGCGACGACACTTGTATAGATCTACTCTTTCAGCGTCTACAGCGGAACACATTGCACAACATGGCTTTTCGGCCTACTTTAGAGTAGGAAATCTACTTTACCGCGATTCTGCAATGGCGGAAAAAAATCGCGGAATTCAATGTTTTTGGGAAAATCGCGGAATTTCGACTTTTTAGAAAAAAAATTCGCGGAATTTTGCATTATATCGAGGTTTTTTTTCCGCGGAAACGGCCGTGTGGTGCCGAGTATTCGATCAACATTTGATACAGAATTTAGTAAATTGTGCATTTGCTAACGGATTTGATGTAGATCTACATGACCAGATGTGGTCTGTGATGTGATGTGAAAATAACGTGTTTTCACAACTCTTATATGGCAAAAAAGCTGTCGCCGAATTTGCCATTTTTCGCGGAATCGCCGAATTCGCCCAAAATTATCGCGTTAAAATCGATTCCCTACTTTAGAGACTGTCGTCCATCGTACTGCAACCAACTTCAATAAAGTCCTCGGGGTAAACCCTGTCAACAGCGGTTCAGCGAAAGTAGACAGCTAATACGGTACAGTGTGAACCTCTGTTACTTTAACCGTTTGAATAAAGCACTTACAAGTTGCCGCCTTCGTCGCCATACAGTTCTTCTTCTGCTTCTTAGAGATGAACTTCACACGGAAGAACAAGCGGTTCAGTCGAACGTTCGCTTACATCTTAACGTCGTACGCAGCTTGCGGCCACGAACGCCGGCTGACACGTCTGTCTGTCTTCTGTCTCTTCACTGATCAACTGCGTGTTAATAGGGACGCCGAAGCGTGCATGATAATTCGCGGGAAAAGTCGAATTTTGATGAGTAAACTAATACTTCTCGTCCGTTTGATTGCGCCGCACGTCGTTCGTTCGTGCGCTTTTTATGTTTGCACTTTGTGCAACAGATGCAATTGATTGCATTCGGAAAATTGCATCGCTCGGGCTCCCTTCTGCTTCGTAGCGGGGAGCGATCGAACGCGTACGAGGAACAAGCTGAAAGTCGAGCCGCATTTTGATGCCAGCTTGCATAAGCATGTAGCCCTCTGCTCGCCTCAACTTAAATCGAAAGTTGCTCTGCGTGAGAATTCCACGCGCATGCGCTAATACATAGTATGCTAGTTCCGCATGTGAGTCAATGGGCTACACACATCGGGCGGGCCATGTGCACCACAATCTTCATCAACAGTCGGTCATCGAGAAATTCCCTCTCAACTTGCACATTTCTGGCCACTACAATGCGACATTAGTCTGCTCTGACGACGGCTTTCGGCCTCGCCTCTCACAGATACAATATTACATTTCCATTACAGCGTGCCCAGCGAAGCGTCTTGTTGCTCACATCGCCTCACTGAAGCCGCCATGGAAAGGGTCATCCATCAATGACGTCACCTGCCCGGGCCAAGAAATTTTGCAGAAGTGACGCTACGTATAAAAGATAGCCCACATTTATGTGTTAAAGCTACTGACAAGGGTTGGTGAGTGGGTCTAAAATTTTCAATTTTTAACTGACGTCATTAATGACCCCGTATTGGATGGCTCCCGGAAAATGACACCAAATGAAATTGCCAGCTCGTTTGAGACCATGTATATACGAATGACACCCAAACATGACTTTCTAGTAGCAAAATCCTTTACCAAATTCACCAAGAACATAAACATAGTAATCTGAATAAATAGAACATCGCAGACCAAAATAAATCATCATGCATGATCACAGCTTCTTTCGTTTGCAATCAAGTGCGCGCACAAGGCGATGAATACCACAGCACAGGACGATGAAAGGCAAACTCGCGCAAAAGCCGTCAAAACGCCCGCACGATCAAACAAGTCGTGCAACTCACCCAATCGCATCTATTTCGACTGCATGGAAATTCGAAACAACCATACAACAAGCACAACCGAGTGCTATAAAAAGCGCACTCGGACAGACTTGCAAATATACTGTACATTATTAACCAAGCCAGATAAGTAAGAGAGAAGGAACGGACATAATTGAGCACAATGAATAATCATCAAAATGAACGCAAAGAATGATTATGAATGAATGGGCACGTGGACAGCTACAACTGTAGACGAACGAATGTCACCATCAGAGAGAGAAAAATACCACAAGTAGACAATGTATGTACACACTCAGCTGGTTGGTATCAAGTAGTCCAAAGCCAAAAGCAACACATAGGCAGTCACACAACTGACAACAATTGCACACAAAATGAAGATGCAAGTTCGGCGAATGAAGCCATCCACACAGATGCAAGCTGCGCATGTGTGACGCTAGGACATAAAGCAGCGACGCGAGCAGACAGACGTTGGTCGCTGCTAAGAGAAAACTGAGCTGCCTTTGTCATGGATTAGTCGCACTAGCAAAATAGACATAGTAGTAGTATATACTGCAACTACGTACAGTACATATAGTGCAACACACGAGTGACGACCGCCATCAAATGCATCAGGCCTGTCTGTCCAGGAAGAAGAGCAGAAAGAGCAAAGAAGCCTCCATCACTCGAATCAAGCTGTAGCAAACACGTGCACGTACTGCGCACACTACACACGCAGATATGTTACACATAATATAAGCATGTACAGACGCACGTATCGTCGCATAATGATATCGTTCAATTCGATATCTACGGCGGTCTATAAAAACACCAAATTTTTTCTACGAAAAAAAAATAAATGCTCTCCGCATTATTGTATTCCGATGATAGTACTATGCAGGCAAAGAGATAAACGTACTACAAAATGAAACAAACCGCATCACAAATATATCGCTAGAATGCATGCATCACAGCTCTCGACATTTTGGCGTCCTCAAGTTTCCATCTAATACTGAACATACATCGAATAATCGCAGCGAAGTGCATCGAATCGAGTAAGCAAAGGCACTCCTACACAGCAGCAACCTAAGGACACGAGGCAGAATGAAAAAGTTCCAGTGCAGATCGCATCAACAACAATCACTTTCTACAATTAGCATCCATTCAAGCAGCAACAGCGTCGACAACACCAACACTCTCTTGATCAAGTACGTACTGTACGTATTGATTAACACATCACTGTTAATACAAGCGAAACAAGTTCGATCTCACTATCATTGATCCGTTCGATCACGCATCCCTTTCTCACTCAACCGTCACCGACTTTGCCAGATTACGCGGTCGATCAACCTATAAAAGAAAACAAAACATACATACAGTATACGGACACTGCAGAGGCATTACAGCTTCACGTACGCACTATGCAAAACTAAAGGGAGGAAAATAAGTCCCGGGATCGTCATGTTTAGACTGCATAATTTCTTTCACACGACAGCATAAGGCAGATGGCTACGCGGCACGAGCGCCCCGTTGTTAAAAGTTACTCTCCAATTGTTATAGATGTATAAACGGACTTATTTTCCTGTCTTTACATTCCCTCATCCAATCCGGATGCACAAGCGCACCAATACTATACACGTACAACCTGCGCATGAATCCCACTTACATTACGTCCATTCAATTCAGCGATATGGTACGAAAGAAGTTGAAGCGGAATAACAGTAAGAATACTCTGCAAGCAATCGACCGTATACGGAACACGAAGAACCCGCGACGGATTCCCGCACAAATCCGACGGCGGAACCTTCTCATCACAAATAATGACCGGTCTGCCCTCATGTGCGACCACTTGTTGCAACGCGTTCAAACTTTTCTAAACAAAAAACAAGCACACCAACTGTTCTGCGCATCCCCAAAACCAGCGATAAAACCGACCACAGCTGTTTGACAACCTCAAATTTCAATCAATACATACATTATAGACTTGATCCCGACAAATAATCATCACAAGAGGCAAACTTCCATCGACCATCGCAAGCGGACCGTGTTTCAGTTCTCCCGACATGATCCCCTCGCAGTGCATATACGAAAGTTCCTTAATTTTCTAAAAACATTGCACCAGAGTAGTAGCCCAAATGTGCAAAAAAGACCACCCCAGAATTAAACCTACCAGTGCTCCTTCCATGCAAGTAGCAAAATTGAAGCCCCGTCCCATAATCAACATGCTTTTCTCGCGTTCAAAATGTTTCGCAACTTCGAGTACTTGCGAATCGAGTTTAAGAACCTCACGGATATTCTCTACAAAATACAAAGCTACCGTAAACGTCAACTCCGTCATTAGGGCAGAAAAGTGTGCGACTTTTAATGTAATTGTTACTCATACACACCACTATGTACTGTACATAAAGTACAATACACACGACTCTGCCAACCCTGCAATTTTCCAAGCGCATCAATAATCTCCCTCCGTCGAGCCTGCATCGAAATCCGATCTTCGCTGATGACCAAACCAAACATGACTAACGCAACGATCTGACTCGTGTAGGCCTAGTTGCAAAACAGTACGTGTCCGCCTTAACTGCCCAAAAGTAGCTCTGCAAAAACTGCCTACCTTTGTACTTGCAACACCGATTTCCGGTCCGGCATTGATATGAACACCACAGTGAGACTCACGACAGATCGAAGATCCGACCGTATTAGTTATCCCAACAATAAGCGCACCACGCGGCTTGCAATAACGAAGTGCCATAAGTGTGTCCGCTGTCTCGCCTACACACGTAAGAAACAAAGCATACAGTACGCATGCAGCAATAGAAAACACCCCAGGGACTACGCCAAGTCCAAAAAGCGTAAGACGACCCCCACAAATATTCGCTGCAACAACCACAAAACATTAGTTCGTCTTTTTCCGCATGTCGTCCTGCATGCATAAAAGTGTCTGAATCTACTGCCCGCCAGTCGTAAAATCATGGAAGCATTGAAAAAAGGTTTTGCTACGCACGACAGAGCCACACTACACATACAATACCGACCCGACTGTGAAATAAAGAAGCAGACATCATCCCGAAAGATGGGCGTCGCTCGATCAAGAAAATCGCTCGCCAATTCGACCATAACGGGCAACTCCGTCAATTCCTCAATAACCTGTCGCGTCTATAAACCGCCAGTCTGTCCCACCCGTTTCGATTCTCAACCACCCACTCCGTACCGCAACCGCCGAATGATAACTCGTTCCACACGCAATCATAATAAGTCGTCGACACCTCTTGATCTCCGTAAGATAATCTCGAATACCACCCAGTATGACCTTGTGTGCATCGAAGAGAACACGTCCACGCATCGTATTAATAATCGATTCCGGTTGTTCAAATATCTCCTTCTGCATGAACGTCTTGTAATTGCCTGTAAACAGCGAACTCTGCTGTAGCTGTCAATGACCGACAAAAACAAGCACAATGAGCGGTTAGGGTTCATCCATATGACGTCACCTAAAACTTCACTTTCCGACCCCCTCGCCAGATGACATCATACATGGATGAGCCTGTACGAGAACGACCAGCGTCGTTACCTTTCATGATCTGTTGAATCTCCATGTTCAACTGTTGCACTTCACGAATCTGATTCATGCCCATATTGTCGCCACGTGTCGTGCCGTCCATACGTTTGACACGATGGATCGAAAGCACTACAATAACGAGTATCACGGCTCACACACCGCCAAGTATAGAAATAATGCCGCATAAACTAATGTAAAAAATCCTAGTACAACCATTTATATCTCACAACTGTAAAGGAGGGTCTTTTCAAAGGTCTTCCGGTCAACACTACAAAGTAAACTAAAATTTCAGAAAACCTGCTCGAAATCATGCTTTGCTTCGTGCAGCGTCGGTGCTGTCAACTCAAATTTTTGAGACGAAAGGGGCACAGTTCTAGCACTTGACGCGGGGGTGAAGTTCAAAACTGCCACATAAGGCTCCGCGCTGCCAGAGTTAGTATAATCCGTCAAACTTTCGCGTCCAATACAAGCAAAAAATCGAACAGCGCCAAATGGTCAGCAACGCGTATGCTCACTCTTCGCGCATTATCAATTTAAAAAAACAAAGATATGAACAAACAAAGTTAGCATACACCGCATAACTAGGTCTCCATAACGCACAGTACGTACCTCAGTCAGTCAACATCTTATACACGCTAAAGCACAAATACATTACTTACTTCCATCCTTGACAGTAGCCACATCGTCATCCTCAAGAAAGATGACCTGTTTCGTATGCTCAATCACAGCACTACAACAAAAACCATAAATTCGCACTAGCAAACGTTGACACATCATCGCATGCATTAGCAATAAAAACTTGACTATCCACCACTGTCCATACCTTGCATCCGACGCGAAGAAGTATTCAACCTGACTGCCCATAACAACGGGTTTAAATTCCGCCGTCGAAAACGATCGTTCAACCGGCGACGGCGACAATAAACCTAACGTGTCGTCCAGGCCCAACTCTGACGTGGAACTGCAAAGCCGACGTGCTAGAAAAGCAGCCATCCGCATTCACGTCAATGCACGCTGGATGTTCAACACGCCAAAATGATGACGGAGAAAAACGAGCGAACATTACATGGGCGTAGCTACCACAGGGCGCAAAGGGGCGTCTCCCCCAATTTTTTTGAAAATGTTAAAAAAAAATAAAAATGGAAAAATCTTTTTTTCAAAAGTTCGAACCGCAACCGGTGCCAATTTGCTTAACCCTTTGAAAGCCAAAAACGTGCATCCGTTTCACTGTCCCCCAAATCTAAAAAGGTTTGCTCCACCCCTGCACCATAAGACCAAGACGATCACAATTAGAAATACAGGCAATTCAATCAAACGGCAAACAGGCTGTCTTCTTACGGGAAAGTCATCAAATCTCGCGCCAATTTAAAATCTTAATTCCAACTAAATATAATCGTGCGTCTAAAACTGATAAAAAGAAACGTCGAAACTACGACTTGAACAAAGACTAATGCTAAAGCCAGGGGAGCCACATGCACTCGTGCAAAATACGTAAACGTGTCTAAAAGTGAAAGTGCATGCGCAAAGAGTGCTACCCATTTATCAAAACACCAAAGCCGCAGTGCAAAATTAGCAAAAGTAAGCTTTACCATCTTCACTGTTGTCATGCGTAGGCGGTGCTTGCCCCGCTGGATGCAGCATGTAGTGCGATGCCATATGCGCAGCAGAGAGTACTTGCACTGAACGCATTCTGCTCTGTTCGTGCTCATCTTGAACGAATAAGACAACACAAAAGGAAGCAACAGAAAGGAGTGCATGCCAGTGAAGAAGTCAGTGCAGAAAAGCAAGAACAGAAAGAACCGAATTGTTCTGTTAACCCGTCCCACTTCGTGGCTCAACTTAAAAACGAAGGAAAATCAATCGAAAGCAAGATGCAGTGCAAGCTGTAAGTCTATCTCAGGAAACTTTCCGAGGTATACAAAGACGTCTTGATGTACTGTACATTAATCTTGCACCCTGCATTCCTTTCCACACCTTATAAGCTATTAACTGTGCTATGCCAAACTTGCAGTACCTTCTGCACCATCTTCCAGAATGCCATTTGCAACATGACCGTCGATGACAGGCGGATGCACGAGTGGTTTTCTATCTGTACAGCGCACGCAACATGTCAGCAGCTGTGCAATGTGCAGTTGAAGAAGAGAAGACACCCACAAAAACGCACAAGACGACAAACAGACAGTCTCGACTAGTGAATACCTAGCGAAGACATTTCAGGAGCCAATGATCCTCTCCAACCGCCGCCGTCTCCCCACGCTAGAATTGACATGTCTTATAGCCAGTGCAGCGCTGCTATCATCACATACACATACAGTACATGTATGATGTACATGACACTTAAAAGGACAAACAAGACTGCGAAAAGACCACGCAAAATTGATAGGCCAACCATTACAATCGACTGGGGCTGGTGCTAACATGCAGAAAAAGGTGCAGTGCATCTGCTAATTATAAAGTGACCATAACTGGCACAATTGAACAACAAAACAGTGTTTTCACTCAAATGAGCAGCTCCTAGTCACAAATGTAAACTCACCCTTGCTGTATAAGACTGGAAAGTGATCCGTCGAAAGACGAGTCTCGCTTTTAATGCCGACAAGCAGCGGTGAACCGCGTCTACACAGGAACAAATTAAACAGCTGACCGCAAAACTTTGTTAAAACATCTAATTGCCAAAGTTCTTCATACAACACTATTAACATAACATACAACGCCAGTATAAAGTATAACCAGCAATTATTGTAACCAAACGCACCTCGACGCCACCAACTCGCCAGGAAATCGGCTGCTCTTAAACACGAGTGCAAACGCTCCTTCCTTCAAAACAAAGTGAGACCTCAGCCACTTTATTTCTTCCCACAGGCGACCAGCCCACTACCGTACCAGTTGCTGAATGACAAGTTCGACGACCTCACGAAAACTCAGTTTCGGATACCGATCCGAGACATACTTAACGAGCTTCACGATCACCTCCGTGTCCGTATCGCTTTCAAAAACGAACTTCTTCCGTTGCTACACACGTACAGTACGTAAGCAAAAATCAGCAACTACAAAAAACCTCTCATCCTTTTGCAGTCAACCACAGCTTCTATCTTGACCCGCCTTACCAAATACTCCTTCAGGTCTTTGTAGTTCGTGATGATTCCATTATGCACGCAAACAAACTCTACAAAAGTTCTCTATTTAAATAAAACATCCAACTTTCCGTTCCGTTTCGCAGGCGCTTTACTCTGCGCACTGGCCGAGTCCACCGAAAAGCGTATTTTTTAAAAGAAATGTGACAGACTATATCGTCGCTGGCTCCTCAGCCACAAGACTTGTACAGAATTTAATCGAAAATTGCCAAAAAACGCGAAAAATAACGCGATTGCATAATCGCATTTTTGCATGGTCCCTAACAGATCACATGACCGTAGCTCCTCCCTATGTACTAAAATGGAGGGAAGCATGCTTCCGTTTAAGTGGAAGTGAGTAATCTTAATTTCAACGCCCTAGCTCCGCTCCCTCCTCCGTTTCCGTCATGCCTACCATTATCAAGACCGGACCTCTGCGGATGACTGTTGACCCAGTTGGGTGGGCCGTGCGTCGCCCACCGAGTGTGCGCGATACCGCAGTGCATATTGTAGCATATGTCAATGGCCGCCTGATCGCTCCCTAAACACAGATGCCGCTATCAACGCAGTGCGTACGCCGAAAATACTACGTATTATACATGTACGTGCTTCCCAACAGGTGCAAACAGTAGCACAGTAAACAAAGTCAGCACGCAAAAACCCATGCATCCAAATATACTATAATATGAAGAGCAAACACTGGCAAGCGATATGAAATGGAAAAGCTTAAAAATTTTCCTGATAACTGTTTCGTCGAAAATCTGCAGAAAAACTGCCTTAGTCCCACTAGCCTCCTCTCAGCCTGATGGGAGGCAGGGTCCAAAAGTGGGACATCTGATCATGCTGACGGGGATTAAAAATACATGTCAAGCGTAAACAGAAAGGTAGGCGAGTCCAGTGGTTTGTCATGCCGGTGTCCGGCCGAATAACGTGACGGGAGAAAAGAAAATTGAACATACGTATTTGAGAAGTATCGACCTTTGATATTTTTCGTAAACTTTTAGCTTTGCAGGCCAAATTAGGTAAAATCGTAAACTTACAAGTACGTCAGCAAAAATTCGAAACTTCGAGCCTTTTCTGGTAAAAACCAATAATTTTGTTAAAAAACGAACGGTTGAAGGTATTAATATGCGTGCCCTACCTCGAGAAATTGCAACTACGCCGCAAAACACTCTACATATAAGACAACTTACTCAGTATCTCGTCCTCCAAAGCTTTCACTTTTCCCGACTGCTTCAACAACATGATAACGTTATGCTGATCTGGATCGTTGCCACCATCAATGGCGATTCCTAAACACAACATATTCCATATATCTCCGAAACAAGAATGCATTCTGTGCCCTTTGGCTTGACCTATTTCCTGATGTGAATGTGCGTACTATCAAAGCCATCAGATTAGAAAGCACAAAAATAATCATACGTTGACTTACCAGCAGAATCATAGCCTCGGTATTCCAAACGCTGCAAGCCTTTGATCAGTATGTCGATGATCTCTTGACGTGAGCGCGGTGTCAGATAGTTCAAATACGCGAATATTCCTGAAAATTTGAAGCGACAATCATTTGAAGATGTCATATCTACGTTGAAATCCGATGCAGCTGCTTACCGCACATCTCCGGAGACGGTCGCAACGAAATAGAAGAACTGAGATTGAACAATCAAGAATTCGAACAACACAAGCGTCTGCAAACAAAAAAAATGATAGATAGAACCGCTGTTCTAGGACACCAAGAATCCTGGAAACAACGTCGTAGGTATGGACAAATATAAGCATATCGCTGCATCACAACTTTGTTACTTTCCCAACCAAATCCTCAGCGGCCGTATTCTGAGACTTGAAGAAGGCTCCCTTTGGCGCACTCCTCCCATTGATCAAGTTTAGAAAAGTTGTTCTTAGAATGCTTTTCTTGACCTTTAGAATGTTTTTTTAAAGACGACTTTTTCATATTAGAATACGATAAAAATTTTGACCCAAAACTCAAACTTTCGCCAAAAAGTCGGGATAGCTAAATAGCGTGCGTTTAAGAGCCGGAAAGTCCTGCTCAGAAAGAACTTTTCATTGGTGTGAATACGCCACTTTACACGTCTGCACGAGCACTGTGACCTGTGAAAAACGTGAATATAGCATGACTATAACATGAAAAGCCCATGATTGTTGCATGAATTTATCCGTAAAGCAGACAAAATCTGCGATCATGCTTTGCATGAATACAATATGAATTTGGCATGCCGATTACATAAACACACCAGACGAGTAAAGCCGTGGCTACGCGAATCTTCATGCATGAAAAATGCAGGGGTCATG
>JAQGBB010000135.1:0-25907 GCA_034691745.1 Prismatolaimus dolichurus
TTCGTCAGCAAACGTCAGCTTTTGCCCACCCTCCCCCTCCCCCCTAGGTGCTGACGTCAGTTGTGTACGGCCCCTAGATTGAGTTTTTTTCTAGAGGCAACGATCACCTTGGTCATTTCTTTGAAAATTAGTCTATCTGGACTGAGCAGATAGTTAATTCGTAGCTAAACAATTTAGTTAATAGAATTTGCGAACACATTATTGTCATGTAGACAATGTTACTGTTTAAAAAGATTGAGAACTTCAATTTACAGTTCTCGAAGGAGGCATGCTCTAGATGATACGCACAAACGTTGACGAGTAAGCAACCACTTATGTGCAAGTTCGTTTATTATGTGATGAATAGTAATTATAGCTTAGAGCCCCAATCTCTCCACAATTACGCAAAAGTCTGCGAAGAATTTTCTCACGTCAAATATGTGGCATTTAGCGAACAAGCTAGATTTAGTGGATTAACGATTTTGTAAATTAAAATGCTGTGGTATTTTTAATTTCAAATTCATGTTCCTAGATTTTTTTGTTCTTTAATTAGACCGCTTTTTTCAGCGTGAGAACGCTTGCCTGCAATGTAGCACTTGCCTGTAGGACCACCTTTATCGTAATCAGTGTATGTTACAAGTAAACTGGCAAAGCCGGGGTGAATCCTGCCTGCTACGAAAAAATGTTCGGTATTTTACGAAACGTTCAAGAAGGCTTTAGAACACACTAGAACACCACCTCTCAGCATCAGCGTAACAATAAGTCTAGCAAACTTTATTTACTTTTTATAGCATTTTGGAACACACTCAAAAAGCTTGGAGCGTTCAGGTGTTCCACCGTCTTGAGGTAGAACAGTAAACTATGGTACTTTTTACAGCATGTAACTTTCGTTTTTTAGAGGAAAAAGAAGATAGAAAGAAGGATAAAGAGAGGATAGAGGGGAATAATTCTTGTCTAACCCTTTAGTTATCGTTTATTGCGTGCAGCTCGCTCTAAGCAAAATGCAAAAATATACATAGACAAACAGCGCTTATATAGAAAGACACTGATTGGATAATAAATGTAATGACAGCCGTAATTACTTCATTATCACTGATTTTCGCACAAGTGTCCTTAAAGCTCTGCGTGCAGAGATTTGCAGAATATTCACTGGCGACAAGCACCCGGCTCATCCGTACATTCCACGAACCATGGCGGCATAGTCGACCCAAGGTATGATAGCGGCGAAAAATAGCGCGGCTTATAAACGAATCACTTGCTTAGCATATGTTTAATTGGATACCGCGTGTGCTTGTTCACAATCTTTCCATTAAATGTATTTGTTTTTTGTTTTAGCTGTGGCTTCCGAAATCGCTCTTGCTCATGATGGTGCTCATCAGTCAGAATCGCTTTTGCGTGCCTTTGTCTCGGATGCATTGAGGCCACTATTGCATCCGACGTGACCACTATTTCTTGCCAGTGGGCCAGGACGACCAGTATATGCGTTGAGTCTTGGAACTGCACGTGGGTGGCCTCTACAGTAAGTTAATCAGGCCATTTTTAGCCCACTACGCAACACGTATGAACGCTTGCGCGTCGCGAGAATAGCCCACCAGCTTCGGATGCGTAAGCAAGTGCGGATTTCGGTCGAGAACACGCTGAGCGGCTGGAAAAGTGCTCGCCAACTTCTTCGCATGCGCACTTACAGCAAACAGCTGACTGCCTACACCCTGGATAATGAGTTTAATCTCCAACGAATACTCGTCCCTGGTGAGATTGGCTCTGTGGAGAGTGCCAAAAATGAGCTGCAGATCGTGCTCCTTTAGATAGCGAATACGAATGACGACGTCTACGAGTGCCTGCCGCCAGACGGTCATTAGATAGCCGGCGTCGATGTCGGTCAGCTACGCAACGATGGATGCGATATCGTGCAGCGCCGCGAGTGTCGCTTACCAGACTTTCTCGATGGTCGCCTTCACGTGCTTGAAGCAGTCAAGCTGGCTGTGCTGCTCCGCGAAGGCGGTGACTGCTTCGGAAAGACGTCGTGGCGGCGCATCTCGTCGAGCAGGCGCGAATAGTTCAGCGCGATTGCGTTGTTTCTCGCTATCTCGTCGGGATCATTGCGAGCGGTGCTCTCGAGTGCGCGAAGCAGTTTTGCTTGCAGGATGGGTATTTGCGCTGGCCGGAGGGAAAGCAGATTTGCGGCGTGGATTTGCGAAAGGGCTGCGTGAGAGATTGTCGGTGTATAAGTTAACGTATCGCATGTCGGCGCGCAATCGGCGCAGAGTGTGTCTTCGACGTCTTCGAAAGATTCTGCAGCGGTTTGTAGCAAAGCACGGATGAGTTATTGAACGAAACCCTAGTTGGTACTAGACGTACAGTACCTCTTGATGGTTTGAGGCAGAACCAGTTGTCGAATGGGCTACCTTTCGGCCAGAGCTCAGCATCTAGCGATGGAGAAAAACTGATTGCTTTTCAAAACTTTTTACAATAATGTTTGGTCACTATAGCAAAATCTTACTTTTCGTTTGTGAAGCTTTCACACCAACGGGATAGCACAAACAGGTTTTCATAAGATATTGTAGTTGGCACTCAAAGCGACAAGCAATCTCCGTGTACTTATATTTAGGCTGAAAGAATCTCCAATGGCCGACCTTCCACGCAAGTCGTTCCTTTACTGTTCATGTGAATCACCTGGCAGCAAGTAATGGGTAACGCGAATCTGACGTCACTTAAGCGAGAATTTCAATAGCACAACGTTGCCAGCATCAAGCCAACTCACCACATCATTCGGGTATAAGTTTTACGCATTTCACATTATTGGTAGCTCACATTTTCGTCATCATTGTTCCATGTAGATGAGCAGAAAAACCTACCCTTCGAGCGCTGATGCCGATAAGTGTTTGTCTGCCGGGCGGGACGTTGAAACCCATGTCAACGACGAACGGCATCTCGTCGCTGTCATAGAGGTGAATCTTCATGCCTGCCGACGTGTGCGGGCCGCCCATGTACTTATACTGCTCAATGTTCAGGATGAGATTCAGACCAAACAGGGAGCCTATCAGAAACGAATAATTTTCTCTTTCCAGCGCCGCTGAGTGCCTCCCGTTCTCACTTTTGCATCTGAAGAAGTTACTATGTTCGGCGTTTGCGCGGGACCGCCGAAGGTGTAACAACCTCCAAAGTTGGTCTCGAGTTTGACAAAGTCACCGTCGGTGCAGGGCGCTCCGCCAAACCAGCACCTGCAAAAAAACGGAGTCGTTCAAACAAAAAATTTGTGAAGCATTGATGTTGCTGCTTTTGGCTTGACTTAAATATCATGTCCTTCTTGTGCGCCAGTTCGTCGTAGAGTGAGATTGTAGAACTCCAGTACCATGCCATCTCGGACGAGTTTAGAGCTTCATCATCGCGCGACGTCTGCACTTTGATGATCTGCTTCAGTTGAGGGTAAATGCCAAATTGATCCGCCTTTGACGCTCTAGAAGGCCGAAGCTCCCAAACGCAACTTACGGGAACTCACAACTTAGCATTACTATCTCAGCCGATTGCTACCTGTAGATGTTCTGGTTGCAGACAGTAACTGCAGGCAGCCTCTTTTTGCGTGCGTACTTTACTTCAATGTTGACGGTAAGTGGCTTCGACAGGAACAATGAAAAGCGTTGGGTTGCGTTGACCAGAAAGCCGGCACACGCTGCAACAAAGATGAGAATCCAGAGGAGCCTTTACAGACGGATATAAATTGTTTTAGCAATGCTGCTGGCGCAATAAAGCCAACAACCTAAGCTCAATTCACCTTCTACAACGTCAGCCTTCGGCAACGTAGCGTACACCATGTATGGTTGATTTATTTCGAAAGTAATCCATTTTGCCGAAAGGAAAAGCAAGCCACAAAACTTGGTTTTGAGGACAGTGCACAGATCTCAACGTTTCGAAAATGTTCGTTACATCGGCTTTAGTTTCGTACCGTCACTCATACTCAGCACAACACTGGAAAAGTATGCAACGTCAACACACTTTTCGCGCAAAAAGTTTAGACACTGTCCAACTTCTCTAAACACATATTCACTCTAATCGCATAAAATCCGCTACCATCTGAATTGAAGGATGAGGAAAACGGAAGACAAATGAATCGGCAAAGGCGAAAAATGCATCTTCTGGCTATGGTATCGTAAATGGTTGTCTGTTTATATCAAATGAGAATGGAACATTCGCAGCCACAGCTTTACGTTTAGCTTTGCGTGTGCGTGTTTTCGATTTGCGTGAACACGATATCGCGATGATCAAAAGTTGTTTTGGACTGGTCATCCTCGTGAGCTTGAGTCCGATGTGCACAAAAGTTGTTCCCCTTGTTCTTAGCTTTTGAATAATGTATAAAACAGGTCAAAGCATTGCTTAGAGCCTAAAATATCGTTAGCGGCCGATGAGGAATCCCGATCGAAAAAATGACGTCCGTAGGTCCACTTCCCTACTACACCGACCGCTAAAAGCATAGGACAGAGCCGAGAGTAGCAAAAAAAGACCATTTTCGGATTGTGTAGATTCATTTTAGTTTGGAAATTGGAGAATGTAACAGTCGGATACATCGCACAATGGTACGTGTAATGTGTAAGAAAGGACAAGTAGTTTGCCACAAGTAAATAGGGTAAAGCGTCAGCTGGAACCAGCGCCAACAGTGGGACCACCCGTGAGCCAAGGCGACTAGCACGGAGCCCAGGCGGCGCCCATCGATGGGGCCGGTCTTGTTAGAAAGCCCCACGTCGTAGCTACGTAAGAAGGGCAGCCCGGCGCGGGAGATGCGCTAGGTGGAGAGCGGCACCCTTTTGAGTGAAAACTGTGCTTTTCGACCAATTTTCGAGGGTGGCGCGAAATGCTCCTGAGCCGTTTGAGCGCCTCGGGTGAGCGAGAAAAGTTGTAGACAACATTGATCTGAGACGATTTGCTGAACTAATTGATGACCGAAAGTGGCGTGGGCCTTCAGTAAGGCCCACGGAAAAATGAGATTTTTTTAGAGCTCCAAAGATGTGAATCTTCATAGCAATGCGATGGAAAGAGGCACGAGAAGCATAGGTATAATCATAGTGTCGTTAGTGACATGGATAGAATGCAAATAAAAGTACGTGTCTGTAAGTGTTCATGCAAGTTATTCGTAAATTTCCGACGACATTTCTCAAAGCTTTCAATTCCTCGCTACTCTATTTTGCGGGGGAAGCTTACTCCGTTAAAACTGATTTTTCCCATCCAATTTGGTATTAATTTCTGCTTTTGATAACCCTTTCCCGAAGTCTCACGCGCTGGAGTAAACTTTTCACTTAAAATAGACTAGCCAGGCTGTCTCCTGTTTTGCTCAGTTTCTCGTCGTTGTTTGGTCGTTTTCCCGGAGAATGGCCGTGTGTAGCAAGCCAGCGCCCTCGCGTGAGCCGCGTACGACGAACGGACAGCGCCGACTGAAGAAGAAAAAGTGGAGCTACACTCCGGAGCGACTGAAGATCGCCGTCGAGCTCGCCCGCAGCGGCGCGATGAGCGAGCGAGGCGCGTCGACGTGTTGCGGTGTCCGTAAATCAACGATTCGCCACCAGCTCGACGGCGATCAGCCGAAGACCCACCGTAGTGGCGGCATGCGCCGTCTAAGCGACGAAGAGGAGAAGGAGTTTTGCGACGTCATTGCCGCATTCGCGTACAAGAAGCGATCCTTCGCGAACGCCGCGTTTCTTCAGATCGTGAACAAGTACCTCGTTCGGAGGTCGGCCGCGAAGGGCGAGCGCCGGCCGCCGCCGGTCGGTCGGTCGACATTTTCTGCGGCGTTTTCGCGAGCGTCATCCTGAGGCTGCGGCGCCACGCGTCGCCGAGGCGCTTCAGAGAAACTGTGCCGAGGTTTCGCGGCCCGAGGTGCACGCCTACTTCGAACGGCTCGAGCGACTCTACGCGCAGTACGGCTTCGACGACATGCCGCATCGTGTTTTCAACGTCAACGAGTCCGGCATGCAGACGGGCGCCGTCCGCGCGAAGGTGCTCGCTCCGCGAGGGATGCGCGACGTTTCGACTATCGCTGGAGACAATCTCCGCATAAACTACACCGTCATCGCGTGCATTAGCCCTTCGGGCCTCGCTCTACCGCCGTGCGTCCTCTACAAGAGCCTCGGCGACATATACCACGGTTGGGTGCAGGGCGGACCGCCCGAAACGCGCTACGATGCGACCCCAAGCGGATGGATCAATGACGAGTCGTTTCTTCGAGTAAGTTGTCTTTCTAGCTAACCTTTTGCACCCGTGCACGAAGAATTGGTAGACGTGCACGATTTATCAATCGAGTGCGCGATTGAGCGCCTTTTATTTAAATTACCAATCGATTTAAAAGTTTATTGATTTTATGTCTGCTTTCTCGTTTAGTGCTTTAAAGAACACTTTATCCCCTTCGTCCGCAGCAAAGAGCTTGGGGCCGGTAAGCCGATTCTGCTCGTGTTCCGCGGGCACGACTCGCACCTGACGCAGGAGTTCCTTGACGCAGCCAAAGCGGAGAACGTGATCGTCGAACGTCTTTCGCTGCACGCGTTATTGCGCAGCCGCTCACGTTGGGCGGCGCGAACGCTCGCGGGGGAGCCGCTGGGCGCGCAGCTGCCAGTCGATCGGCGCGACCACGAGCGGAACGACGACTTCGCGTTGTTCAGGACGAGAACGCTGGCTACAGTGACGAGGACGCCGCTCCGTGCAGTTTGGCATCGGTCGCGATCGGGCCGACGGCTGCGGTGCGTTATCGCCCGGTGCGCATTCAAATCCGTCGATGCAGCGTTGCCTGCGAAAAAATGCGCGACGACGACGGGCTGTTGTCCTCGAACTGCGACTGGTCGTCCCGTCTGCATTGATCACGTGCCCGCAGGGGAGCGACGGCGAACGGCTTTCACTGCGAACACTGCACGTAGTGTAGCTTTTCGCATTGCGTTTGTTTTTCTTACGTTTGTTTTTTTTTGTTGAAAATTGTGCAGTTTTTCTGCTATAGACATAGGGTAAGCCGGCCACATTGACCCATTTCAGTGTGTGTCCATTCATTTCGTTTTTCTGTTTCTGCATTTGACTTTCTGGTTATTTCTTTTGTTGTTTGCGCCATTGGCGTCTTTGCTTCCAATAAATTGCGTTCTTTGTGAAATAAAAAGCCGCGCTTTCGCAGTCTACGCATAACGTGTCCCGCCCGAAAATGACTTCAACGTTTTGCACGCTTACCGCCGGCACTCAGGCAGCAAAAAGAAGATGATTAGGATGAGTGAGCGAGTTTAGAGCAGCTAGGGTAGTGAGTCTGGTTCAGCCATTTTCGCAGTGGAGCCGGAAAGCCCTGAAGAATTTTTCCAAAAGGGTAAATTCAGGGTTTTTGGTATTCTAGAAGTGTTGGGATCGGCTCGCCGACCCGAAAATCGAATTCTCCGAGTGCGAATCCTTCAAGAAGCTGTTTGCGATTAGCTGTCAGCATTGGCATGCGAAAACTATACTCGGACGGGTCCAAAAACCGGTTTTCAGGTTCGGGTAAAAACCGATTTTGGATCGCAAACCCGACACGATATTCGTATTCAGCGCATCAAAATTAGTGGGAAACCGGTTTTGGCGGATCCTGGGGACGTCAAAAATGGGGTGGTCCCAAATCAGACGCATTTCTAATTTTCAAAATATTCGAATTCTCCGCACGGAAATTGGCGCCATTCCTGAACGGGTGGGTCTTTTGCGGAACGGCGCTCATCCCGTGTAGCTGAGACTCAGAGCTACCTTTGGTCTTGCCGGACCTTGGGGCTCCGACGCTCCCCTCCGGAGATATGCGCTGGCGCGCGCAAACTGGTCCCACTGTTGACGCTTTACCCTATACATAGACACGGAACTTGAACGAAGTTTATTGCTTTGCTTATACCTTGCTGTAGCAGAGTTTGCCACTTGTTCATTGCACGGTTCATGTTCAACCCTTACAAAGGATCTAGGTTGAAGATTATAGTAACATGTCAATCCGGTCGCTTGAACAACTAAACTTCACAGGTTTTACTGTCAGCTTTCTTACGCTGTAGCCTAAACCTCGCATGACACTATCTTTCCTAGCGCTCGGCTAGAACGGTCGACGACGGTGCATCCAGATAAACGGCGTTGGAATTTTGATTCCGATTTTCGGAATTCCGACCGTTTTTTCCGATTTCAATTCCGATTCCGAAAATTTTGGCACGAACGTCATCGGAATATGAATTGCCTTGATCATGTTTTTATTTTTTCCCTTTTTTAACTTTTCGTCGCTTTTCAAAGAAAACATGGACCAGTGACTTCACCAGCAACATGATGGCACCATGTTCCACAAAAGTCATAACTAACAGGTCGGACGCACTTATCTTCGAGGCCCACTGACGCAATTTGCCATTTGTGAAAAAGAGTACAATATGAGTGGAATGCGAAATTTCAGCAAATTCGTTCACATTCTGAACTTCTGCGAAAAAAACACGCTATTTTTACGCGTGAGTGAAGGTTGTGGATCGGCTTTCTTGGCAGTAGTAGACTCCTGGGAAAACCAATATCCAGTATTATATACCCCTGCGAGTCCCAGAGTATCTGCAGCAAAAAGAATTAGCTTGCTAGTCCTTTTCGTTCGATAGTTACAGCGTGCACAGGCAGGCAGACACTTCCGATTGCACAAAGCACACTGACGTCCGTCAGCCGGCTTTACTTCGAACGTTTAAAACTCTCGGCTGAGCTTTGAAGTTTTCTCGAAAAAAAACATGAAAATTTATTGTAAATTCTCAAAACGACACAAGAGGAAGAGAGAGCTTGAAGTATTTGGAAGCTAAAAATAAGAGCATGCCAAGTTGCACATTGTTTAAGTCAATATGTCATTAAATATGAATGTGTCTTGAACAAACAAAGCAAGCGTAGTGCAGTGGCGTCAATCTGGCGTCATAGTCCTGCTCAACATCTTCTTGTACAAAATAGCAGAGCTTCTTTAGGCGAACATGCTGAAAGTCGCTTGCAAAATCAGTAAACTTCGAGCCCTTTTCGTTTCTTGTGCAATCATTGCAACCGTTTCTATACTGCTCAACGTAATGGAGCACAACCGCCCGATCCCCGATTCAGACCCATCGCTGGTCAAAGCCGAGTGCTTCAAGGAAATGTTCTTCAATATTCCGCAGAACACTTCAAGAAAATTGTGCGGTCACTTTTTCCGAGCTCGCAATTTTTCCCACACGATCCCTCCCGTCACAGGGAACAGCACCGATGAAGAAATCGCCGATCTCGACTGGGAAACCCTCTTCCTCCAGATGGCGCTCAACAATTTGGTCGAACTCAAGCGAAAATATCTCATCGTCACCCAAGGGAACGGCGGTCACTACGAATTCCTCCTCAACTTCATCGAGTCGATGCGCGTCACGAATCATTCTCGCTTCCTCGTCGTGTGTCTCGACATTGTCCTCTTTCGGCGTTTGGCTCCATGGAGAAGCGAATTTCTCTCTTCCCGCGTCGTTCTCGTCCCGTCAGACTGGCTCGGAATCTCCCGCCTTTCGACTGTCGAAGCTGATTGGTCGACGCTCGACTACAATATCCTGACGATGACGAAAACGCTCGTCGTTCATCGTCTGCTTCGCTTTGGCTTTACCGTCGTCTTTAACGACGCGGACGTCACGTGGCTTTCGCCGCATGTGCTCACCTACATCGACGAGATGTGGCCGCCAGGCGTCGAATTTTTATACATGCTCGAGGGCGATTTGAGCGTGAACACAGGCTTTACGGTCGCGCGGCCGACGCCGCTCGTGATTGAGCTCTTTGCGAAGACGATTCGACGTCATCGGAAGGAGTTGACGACGAACGATCAGCTTCTCTTCAATAATGTGGTCGGGTTAATGAAGTTGCAGCGGGAGAACTTTATGCGGCCACTGGAACCCCTCTTCTACTCCAACGGGCGATTTTGTCTTCAGGTGAATCCGCGACTCGGGAATGTTCGACCGTGGGTCGTCCACGCAAATTACTGTATTGGGAAGCGGTGCAAATATGAATCGCTTAGAAGGGTTGGCGGCTGGTTTGTAAACGTCACTGTCAGTTAGCCGCAGACGCTACCTACCGCGGCCAATCAGTAAGACGCCTGATGAGAATGATTTTGCAAGCAGATTGAGAAACTTTTTTTGTCAAGTGTATTTGTTTAAAACGTGCACAAATAACCGCAAAGTACTGTTCACTGTCCACGCACGTTTGACAATGACAAACTGAAAAATTGATAATGTGGTATAATATATATCATGAGGAAGAGAATTTTGTCATCACGCCTACACTTACGTTACCAATCTGCCCTCACTTGTCGCGCGTGCTATCTGCCCGCAACTTTACAGTCAGTGTTTTGAAGAAAAGGGAAAACTAGTTTTCCTTCCAGGTTTTTCGGGAAAAAAAATAAAACTCATGGCAAAACGGATGGAAAAGGAAAATCTCGAGCGCGTGGCAAGGGAAAGGACAGTTTTCGACCTCCGACAAATTTTTAAATTTTGCTTCAAAATTTCTCTTTTTTTGTCCTTGATTGTTCGGATAATCGCGCATTTTTTATGCAGACACGTTTCCTTCTTCAAAAGCATTTTCGGAAGGAAAAAGAAAAAGGAAAAGGGGTTGGAAGGAAAAGAAAACCACCTGCAGGTTTTCCTTCGAAACATTACTTACAAGCCACTGTCTGCCCTCTGTCCATTACGCTTAATCGTATCGGAATTTCCGCGCACCCTCGAATTTACTGCTGGCCTGCTCAGACGACGCTTGATGATAGTGTCGACAGGTTCCAGCCACACTGTGTTTTTCTTCTTGCCCCCACAGCAGAGCACGGTGCATGGATAGACGAGAAGGTGGAAGATGGCGAGCAGACTCCCGCCGATCCAGAGGTTGCCGCCAAGATTCGAGAGGAAATCGTTCGTGTCCACCTTGAGGCTCTCCTCGACGTACGGATAGACGAACTTCGTCATCGTGAACGCGTGCTCCGTCGTTGTCGACGCGTAGTAGCTAATCTCGTCGGTTTTTCGGCGCGTGAACGAGAGGATCCTCTCTTCGCACGGATGGACACATCGGGAATAGCAGCTCCCTTCTTCTACGGCCGATTTTCCACCTCGGAGAAGTGCTCCGACGCACTTGATTCCCCCAAGATAGGGGACGAGGGTGGAGTTTGGTGGCTCGTCAAACCGATAGCCACAAGTTCGCTGGCCTTTGTGGCAGAAAGTGTTACGAAAGCGGCCAACAACCGCAGTGCTTCAGGACGAACTTTGCAAGGCAGTAGCCGTAGCACTCGAGCATGTTGTTGACGTCGGAGCACGGCTGCTTTGGTGAGTCGTACGACTTGTAAATCGACTCAAGTTGAACACGCCAGTGAGCTTTGGCTTCGTTCCTGAACAGTTCATCAAAAATATGCAGGGCTTGTCAAGGAAAGCCACGAAGGTAAAAACAAAAAATTTTGAGAGTTTAATCGTAGCACCTCAAAATTTTACAAAGTCTGATCGATCCGAATCTATTGATATATAAAATTAAAACAAAATAATTAAATATAATCAAACTGGATCAAAATTAAGTTAAAGAATCAAGCGTATTGGAGTGGAACAGGATCGAATGAAATCGATGTTTTTTAATCGAACTGAATCAGATGAGTCGAATCGATTTTGAGCGATGCCAAATCGAGTTGAATCGAAGCAAACTACGTCGCGTTAGCTATAATCTAGGTAACGGCTGGTACTAATTTGAAACCTGGTACTGAGCACGGGTACCGGGTGCTGAAAAAAGACCGGGTACTACCGGGTACGGGTATCGACCGGGTACCAGGCAAATGGGCTCAAATTTGACGTTTATCATATGACGGCCAAACCAATTAAACGTGCATTTTAGAGTGAGCGTCCGTGGTGAGCAGGACAGTACTCTGCGCTATTGAGTACGTTTCACTTGGAATTTTCGAACGTACAAATTTCGAAAAATTTCGCCAAAACTGGTAAAAATTTGGGATTTTTATGACCTACAAAACAACTTCGAGTCCTTTTTACTACAATTTTCAGTACCCGGTACCCGTTATTTTTGAGCCCTCTCTACCCGGCACCCGTATCGGTTATCGGGTACAAAAATACCGAGTACTAACCGGTTTACAACCGAATACCGAGTGGTACCCGCTGTTCCCTACTATACTTGAACTGACCCAAAGTTCAAGTGTCGATCTTGATCAACTCAAACCGAATCGATTTGAATAGAATCGACCCTGATTGACTTGAATTTGGTCAAACCAAATTTATTCTTATTCTGATTTCAATACAAACGAACTTGCGTGAAAATCTCTTCTAAAGAAGTGTGTGTTTAATGTATCTAATACTCATTCTTTCAGCGTAGATTTTTCGCAGTCTGAACAGAAACTTGAAACGGCTCGATCGCCCTCAAAATCGAATGAAACTTCGGGTGCCAGCTGCTGTATTCGGACAGAGCGTCCGGATAGTTATCAAGCACAAAGCTGAACCACCAGTTCGACTGCCGCGAAAACGTGAACGCGCTGCGTGGTACCCTCACGCAAACGTTCGTCGCGCTCCGTTCATTCCGGAACGGAAGCGGCGAAAGCCAGAGGATGTTCTCGAGTGTGCACACCTGGTCCTCCTTCCAGAGCTTTCGTGTGGTGAAGCCGAAAAGGCCACTCGCCATCTCCAGGCGAGCGACTCGAAGCTGGGAGAATGCGCAAATCCAGACACCCACAAGTGGGAGAAGCTCCTCGAGGTGGACTCCGCGCGAAACGTAGAACTTGTACAATTCGAAGACGGCAGGCGTTGGCGTTGACTTTGCACCTAAAATGAGCAGTAATTCAATTGACAGCATTCAATGGGGACTGTGGAAACCCCAACCAAAGCCAACCCAGCTCAACCCGAAAAGCCGTCGAAAATCCAACCTAAATTGAAAACTGTGCTAAAAGCTCGAAAAAACCTGCAACACTTTAAAACAGACCGCAACGTCTTCCAGTACAATGGTTTGCGTGGATAAAGACAGTAAATGAGTCGCTCAATCCACAGTCGAAAGCGTCGCACAATGCACGAGTAACAGCAAAAATTTAGTGGCCCACGGAAATGGATTGTCAATTTGGATTGGGTGGCATTTTAACAACTCTTTGGTTGGGTTGCTCGATCGGGTTGCATTTTCGATCAATTTTAAAGCTGGGTTGGGTTTTCGACACCTTTTCAGGTTGGGTTGGATTTTCACCGCTGTTTCGGGTTGAGTTGACTCGGGCTCGGTTTTCGACAGTCCCCACTCAATGAACGCGAAACCTTAGAAAAATGATGTAAATCGCAAAACTATGTAAAAATGAAATAAAAAAGAAATTGAGACTACATTTTCACCTAGTTTCTCTACAAAATACCACAAAAAAAATATTTTAATTTAAAAAAAAAGAAAACGACGCACAAACAATAATTAATACTCATTAATAATACATTGTATAGTAGTCTTAAATTAAAAATTGTAAATAATAATATTTTAATGCTATAAACTTAATTTCAATTAACAATGCGGAAAACTGCGAAAAAATGTCCTTTTTCCCAAAAAAAAGTTGACAAAAATCACGGAAAATTTTCTTAGAATAGCCGCTAATTTAGAGCTATAGTCTACCTGCCAGGAAGGTCTTCCACGAAACATTAGTCGCTAAGCTCCCAGTGAAACTCGAAAGGCTCTGGGATGTACTGCCACTCCGTGCTTTCGCTCGCGTTCCAGTACACCCTGGTAGCTCCTTAAAGTCCATTCTCGATTGTTCCAATTGAATCCAAAAGTGCCGCCGTGAGAACTACAATCCATCGAAGTGTTTTGTTGAACGTCGTCCAGTGAACGTACCGTGCGATGCTAAAATTCGAGCTTAACGGTGGTCGCGAGGTGTCATTGAAAAGTGTGGACGCTCCCAGAACGTCGAACGCCGCGGCGGCCTTCTTTCCCTCGAATAAGAGGCGTGCTTGCGTGCCGTTGTCGATGTCGAAATCGTCGCCAAAGCTGTAGTGTCCCAGAATGAAGGGTACGCAGACGGTGACATTGTCGAACGCGATCTCCTCGGCGCGAATTATGCGCGTCGCCGAGACGGTGTCGCCCTTGATGAAGTCGACGACGCTGTTCTTGATGTCGCGAACGGTGAGCACGGTGCACGCGACGAGCACGAGCACCCAGCCGATCTGCTCGGGCCATGAGATTGAGTGCCGAAGCTGCAGAAAGCCATGGAAGGGTGTCGTGCGGCAGAAGGCGCCGAACGGTTCTTTCTCGAGTTCGGCCTTGTGCGAGACAGACTCGGGTTCGGAGCCTGACATGGTTGCTGTCAGCGACAACGGCTAGACTTTTGTTTTTTCGTCGTTAAATGAAGGGGTGTACTTTTGACAAAAACTCGTGTTTTCGCTGGTTGCAAAACAAAATCGTGTGACTGTTACATCGAAAATTCAACTTCTAGCTGTCTTCGAAAGTGTATCCAATTGTCCGATCCTTATCGCGTTCATGTCAGGTTTGCTCGCACCCTCTCGCTTTTTCATCAACGTCGTCAGCGAAAAAGTATACGCGCGGAACTCTGAAAGTCCGAGTAATGGAAAGTGTCGGTGTGTCGCCGAATGCATATCTTTTTGCATCCTGCCTGAAGCGCGCAGCGCGTAAACAAAGGCATAGCTATATGGCTGAACAAAGATCTCTCCCCTCACAAAAATCGAAAGTTAGCAGACGTCCAGAGTGATCTAGTGGACTGTGTCCGAAGCTGTTCCAGCGCGTTCCAGAACACGTTCTAGAAAAGCATCCTATCATTTGTTATTAAAAAAAAACAATTGACGCGTTTTCACCGAGTTGTTTTTTTCAGCAAATGCACTGCGTAAAAAAGCATGTTTTGGAGTTAAAACTAAAACCTGGAAGTTTTGCGTTTTAGTTTGTTTGCAGAAGTACGGTTGGCTCTCGTGTGCGCTTTTTTGCTAGCAAAAAGGATTCACTTCAGCGATCCGCCGGTCCGCTTGTTCATCTCCTTCTGTCAGGCACGGATCTGAAGAGAGAAACGGGAAAATCCCCCTGTCGGCCGGACGACAGAAAACTGTTAAGGAATGTCTCTTACCCAGAAAAAGTCAGTCCGGGGAAATCGAGAGCAGAGTGTCAAAAAGTAACAAGTTGGACATGCCGATTCATAGGCCCGCTTACACGTTGCGTTCAATTTTGTCAATGATTTAAACAAGTAAATCGGCAAAGCCGAAAAGGCATCCTGCCGTTTCACAAAAAACATCGGTGCATAAGTTTTTGAAGCAACAGAGAAAAGGAGGCCACGATTTGTCGCCCGGAATATTTTTTTTGTCGCAAATTTTTTTAGCTTCATCGTTTAGCTTAGCTTTATAGCTGAGGCTTAGGGAATGCTTAGGCTTGGATCTAGGCTTAATCGCAGTATTCAGCTATGGCTTAAGCTAAAGTTTAAAAACATTTACAACAAAAAAGAAATAAATTTGCAACAGAAAAAAAAACAATCGTCTTTTGTCGCCGTACTGCGTTTTTCCTCTCTCTCTCTCTCTCTTGTAAAAAAATTGAAAAAATCGGCGAGCTTGCTTCTAGCTCAAGATCGACGCGGGACGGACGGAGGGACGGACAAAATCCACCGCAATAGGCTCCGCTTACGTGTAAGCGGGTCTAATAAGGACCATAAAATAACACGGATCACATGGTCTTGAATGCAGAATTATACCCGAGACAGCTGTGTACTGTAAAACTCAACGTGTTTCCCAGACAAAGGGCCATCCATATGTATGATGTCATCTGCCGAGGGGAACGGCAGTCGGAGCGATGTCAATCTTTGTGTGTATAGACAAGCGACGAAGGTGAGGGGCTTCAAAAATTCAAATTTAGATGACGTCATATACGGATGGCCTCGACGACGCGCTGACGCGAGGACGCGAGGCTTTCAACCATGGGAGCTGCCGCCATTGCCCAGAATCGACGGGCTCAGAATTTGGATCTGCGTCGCCGCGTCTTCGGGTGACGTCGCGTAGTCGGGATCGGACGCAACCGCCGGCGAAAGGATCGATGGCGAGAGGGCACCCGGTGAGACGTAGCTTCCGCTAAACACGTCCGGCGAGAGAATGGATGGGCACAGAATGAAGGGACCGATCACAGTCGGTGAAAGCACGTACGGACATAGGACGACAGCGCAGAGAACCGACGGGCCCATCAGCGACGGACTGAGCGCCTCGGGCGACCCAATTGTCGGCGATAGGGCGTTTGCCCCAAAGTACTGTGGACTAAGCAGATAGGGGCTGAGAATCAATGGCGCCAACACTGACGGGTACGAGACACCTTCTGGGTCGAGAACGTACGGTTCAAGAACGGCGGCGCCGAAGTCGTCGTCGCCCTCAGTTCCGTTGCCCTTCTTCGTCGTATTTGTCTTCGACGACGTGTTCTTCGCGGCAGCATCGCGGAGGAATAAATCGATAATTTTACGCCGCTGATCTTCACTTTTTATCGCCTCGGGCACATCGAAAAGTCGTCGCAGCGTTCGCCCGTGCGCTGCACCGTCGCCGAAGACCGCCGGAATCGCGTGTCCAACGATGGCGTCCTCGATGAGGCCGTAGAGCGACGCACCAAGCGCCGAGTCGTTCGCGAAGAGCGTCTCAAAGCTGACGAGCGCATCGGAGCGATTAGCAAAGCTGAGCAAAACGGGCGATAAAGATTTCGTGGTGTTGGCCACGGTCGCGTTCGTGCTCGTCGGCGCTGTTCGAACGAAACTCGGCGAGAGAATGCGCGGCGAGAAGCGCCTGCTGAACAGGGCGTTCTTCGAACGGCCGTGCCCCTTCATGACGAAGTCGAGCGCGGCGATCTGGAACGTCTTCATTGGATGTTTTCCGAAGAGATACTCGGGAATGTTCGTCGTTAGTTCGAGCGCGGGTAGCGGTGGAACGCGATCGTCGGCGCGCTGCGTTACGTCGAACCTGCCATGGAGCACCGAAGCTTTTAGCGTAGATCTCCGCGCATGTGGCTTGATGAAAACTGGAGGAACAGTTTTGGCATCAGTAGCAGGTTTTTGAGATGACATTATCGGTTGATCTGAGGGCTGATCTAAGTTTTTCTCGTTGACAAAAGTGGCGAGAAACGTTTTCTTGAGTCGCTTTTGCTCTATAGATTTTCCTCTGTGGTCTTTCCAAGTTTGAGTCACTTGTTCGCGCAGAACGTTCGACGTTGGACGTCTTCGTATTTCCGAGCGGGCACTCCAGAGTGACCGCTCTCGCAAAGGGATTCGTGGCGTTGGGTCGATTTTTGCGTTTCTGGGGGCAAGACTTCTTTCGGCTTTGCTACGACGAATCCACGGTGATGACTGTATGAAATAAGGCCTCGGATAAGCCGGATTCGCAAGTGCTTTAATCTGCAGTTGTCCTATGCTTGAGAGCTCGTCCACATTTAGCAGTCGCTGTTCTTGACGCATAGCAGTTCGGTGAACTGCGGACTTTCCGTCGATACCGTACGAAAGTGGAGCTTGCCGATTGATATCGACTGCAACTTTGCGCTTGAATGTTTGTAATGCCGGCTGCCGATTGAAGTTCCACCTTGAAAGATCGTTCCTTAATGGCGCGGAGAATACTAGGTAAAAGGAAAAAACAGCAATATCAGCATACCGAGAAACGTATTCTATCTGCTCTGAAATACCGAGAATCACTTTTACGCAACCTTAACGAGCAATTCGTTGAAAGTCTGAAAACTACGTCCTGCGTGTCACAAATACGTTAAAATGCACATTAGGACGCTAGCCGAACATGTTATGACTGAAGCACCCATTCAACACTCCGCTAGCTTGCCCTGGACATCCGCTACGTTTGAGTTTATCGAACGGAAGCCGAAAAAAGTGAACGTTACTCAATTTTGTATCGTGCCTGAAAGAAGCGAGACTAAAAAAATAAGTGCTCAGAATAAAATTCCCCTCGCCCTCTTTCGCCCTCGAAACACTGATTCAGTTGCTGAAGCGTAGTAGACGGCCAGAGTATGCTAGCGGAATACTCCAGAATGTTCCAGACCATGTTCCGCGAGCCTTTTATGTACATTTGAACGCGTTTGTCACATTTTATACGATGTTGCCTTTGAAGTTTTTCGACTCTTTTAAAAAATTTGCCGGTGGACAGAGAGCATGCTAGCAGGTGTTAGAGATTGTCCAGGTGTCCACGTTGTTTTAGAAAATGCTGCGTTGTTGAAAAAGCATATTTTAGCGTGTTTTCACACTCAAAAGACAGTTTTTAGAGCCACTGACGGAATGTCGGTTGCCCTATTGCGACGGTCTTTGTTGTCTGTCCGTCCGTCCGATCATCGGCACGCTAGCGGCAGCAAAAAGAAAGCTGGAGACCTAAAATTTGGAACATAGGTGCCTCATGGTTCGAATAAGAACTGGTTAGATTTTGGGCGTCAGGGGTCCTATGCAGTTGAAACAGGGCGCACTACAAGGTCCATCGCCACGTACAAATAAAGTGTTTCGCGCATAACTCGAGCGTCCTTCAACGGATTTGGCTGAAATTTGTTGGGATAATACGTATAGAATGTTGTCTAATGCGAACATGATGATTGGCCGACATTTGTCATAAGTGGCTTCAAGGTCACTGGCACGCGCCAAAACGGTTTTCACGTGTAGCTTTAGCGCGAATGATCTGATTCGACTGAAATTTTGTGAGCAGCATCTCAGCTGTACGTAATATAAAATTTCACGGTCACAGCTGGTTTTTGGCATACGTGGTTTTAGGCTCACTGCCGCACAATCCGTCAGTGACCCTCGAGGATCGGTACATCCGTCTTGTTTCGACTTTCGTTTCAAAGAGCTGCCCTCGAGGATTGCACCAAGATTGTTTTCACCGGTTCGAAGCCGACACGATACGTTTTTTCGGCTCTGCCAATTGCTTGTCATCACTGGGTAGAATCTGAAGCTTTTTCTGCTCGATTCTTCTCCAGGTTTCGCGATTTTTTCCCCAGGTACGACGGTAAGCCGATTATGTGTTTTTGAATCCTGCCTAAAGCAATAACACTAAGCGTTCACTTACAAAGTTCTCACTATTTTTTTCTTCCCTTTTCCCCTTGAAAAATGAAACGTAGCGGCCGCCCATCACGTGCTACTGGAACGTTCCAGAGCACGTTCCAAGATGTTCCAGGCTGTTTCAGAGCAATAGGTGTGGCCAAGAAAATGCAGCCTCTGGTGTTGAGCAAAAAAAAATAAGTAATCGCAGCAACATAGGAGAGCGAAACGGATCGCAGATTTGAACTCCTCACCACGTGCACAAAAAATCGCAGAAAATGTGGGAAATTGAAAATTAAAAATAAATATACGAAAATTTGAAGTAGTTAAGTAGGATGCGTTTTCCGGCTATGCCGGCTTACCTTTACATGAATATACCTTTGACAATGGTCATGAAGCATATACAGAAACGCAGTTCTCGAGTCACTGTTTTCATAGTAGCAGGTATGACGAGACGATCATGTGCAGATTGCATAAGACCTTTTAATTAATCGCATGTGATAACGTAACGATGCACGACGGTAGACGTGAGCGACATTTCGTGTGTATGAAAAATATGCACTGTGCAAACTTTCGCTCCATAAAACAGACGTACGTGTCGGCATATTCCCGTGATCTTTTCTAATACGTAATTCGAAGAAAATGTGTCAATGTCACACCGGGTGGAATTTTACGTTTTAATTTTACTTAAATGCATTATCGCATAATTAGGAGAAATGTAAACATGGTGATAAAAACGAATTTTTTTTTTAAATTTGCGTAACTTTGGAATTCTGCAGCAACTCTCCCTGAGCTTCTTTCGCTCGTCGGTGACGACGCATTAGTCGATATTGCGAAGGGACTCAAAATGTCGTGCATATTGTTGCCTCGGTCCTTTTCTGCGACTATAGTTAGAGCAAGAATATCTCCATCAGACCAGGGCTGAAGACGAAAAGTCCGATGCACGCACGAAACGAAGCTGCAGTTCCATGTCCCTGAATGTATTAATCGCGATATAAATGCTTTCACTTTTTTTCGCAATGTTTTCTATATTTAAAACTACGTAAGCCCCCGATGTTTGATCCACAGCTGAAACGGGAATCATCGCAAGGTTTATCGCCACGTAAAATATGGCTTTTAGCGTATAACACTAGCGCCTTCGAAAAATGTAGCTGAAATTTCGTGCGGAGTCTAAGGGACAGCATGTGCTCTAGAACGAATACATGTACATGTATACTGATTGGTCATGGTCAAAACTTGTCAAAATTTGGTGGTTTTTGCGTTCTTCATTTAGAGAAAGATATAACTGATCACACAACCGATTCGCCCAGTTCGCCCATCTCCTCCGCCTCGCATGACACATGCATGGCATAGGCTGACCAGTGTATTGCAAGGCATACAGGCATGCGCAGCGCGCCTGAATGCCTATAGTACACTAGTCAGCCAATTAGCTTCGCCTGAATTTCACTGGCAGCGATTTCGCGCGAAGGACGAATGTGTTTTCGGCTATGCCGATCCATCTTGTAGGCCGACTGAAATGCCCCAAGATAGCTTTACGTACACAATGTCAGCGCAAATGATCGGACTTTACTGCAATCTGGTACCACAGCAATCCCACAGGCCTCTAGTCGTGCCTTGCAGTACACTCAGAGATTTTGAATTTACAATTCGTTCTGGACTTCTGTGTTTCTGCGCTGAGTTATAGGCTTTGGAGCCCTTTAAACTAGAAGATGTTTTGTTTGACACTAAAATACAGAAAAAAAACGTACGACAAATATTTCGTTTTTGTACCGAAACTGTCCATTTAAACACAAGTGATTTTTTGCGATTTACCCACTTTCGTGTCTGTGAAAAAATGATGAGATAAAAGAGCTCACATAATTAATCGCAAATTTTATTGATTGATCAATGTCCTGAGGGAAATAGACGATTGAGAAATTTTCGGCTCTAAGCGCCTGCAAACACCGCAGAAACTGCAAAAGAAAAAGAATATAGTAGTCAAACCTAGTCTAACTTTTTTTATTCCATTACCTCTTTTCAAACATCGAGCCGTAAAATATTTGAGCATCCAGGTGATAGGATATCGGCGTGTTCAAGCTGCTTTAGAGTTTTTCAAGATGTACCAGAATCTTAGTAAAACCCAGAAAATTTTTGTATTGTATTTTTGTTTCGGACCCTAAAGGATCATAATGCACTGCTTCGTGAGGGTACAGCTAAAAAAGATTCCACTAGTACGTTCTACGGTATTTCAGTGTGTATCAAACGATGTCAGTGCCTTTTGTTTTCACAAGATCTTTTCCGCTTTGCCGATTATTTTGCAAGAAGCGCAGCCTACAAATCCATGTTTGTAGAACTATGCGGAATTATTGCGCCAATTAAAAGCGACTAATATTAGGCGGTTATTCCTTTTTCAACAGAATTAATTAAATTTAAGTTCAGGTTTTTAAACCGAGGCCATACTGCCTTTCATAACAACAATGTTTGCTCAAACGCTATTCTGCACACAAAGGATTTGATCCGGACCTCAATCCCATCTTTTGTTGGCTTAGTTTTACGTTTTATTTGCATTTTTTCAGCAGACTGCACATCAGTCCAGTTTAATATAGATGCTCGGTTTGAACAAAAGACTGTTGAAGTGAGTGACGTTGAAGCTCAATAGTTTGCTCTGTCATACGACGCCATTCGCGCTGCAAAGATCTACACCGGATGCTCTAGGCTTTAATGCTTCAGCAACTCAGGTCGCTCTAAAAACTAATTTGGAAATGGACTCTATCAACATACTTGTCATTCTAAGTTGCGTGGCGCTAACGAGCAGCCAATCATCGCGCGTTCTCACGCAAACTGACAGTACAAACCTGCAATGCGATCACGATAATCCCTGCCCATCGGGATCGACTTGTATGGTAAGCCCATCGGCGCCGACAACGCGAGAATGCTACAGCGGCGTTCGAGATTCTCGACCGCGCAGTGGACGTTGTCCACTCCCGACTGAGCCTCAGATACCGTGTCCACCTCTCCAATGCAATTTTGACCAAGACTGCCCTTCTCCGAATGACCGCTGCTGTGCGTCGAAAGCGTGCGGTCGAGTATGCCGACCGGCGATTGCGATCGATCCGTCGCCGAAGGTCACTATCCTCATGAATGGCACTTCGAATCCGATTGGTCCGTCGACGAACCCAACCGGTTTCCAGTTCTACAGCGCAAGCGTATTAGTACAAAGCGGCGGAAAGAACGTCCAATGGGAATCGGGCATGGGTCAGGTGCTGAAAATAGTCAAGGCGCTCAACGATTTTGCAGGTCTTCGACCCTCGGACCTCCATATGCTGCTGGCGTCACACGGTCACCCCGATCATTCGGGCAATGCGGGAGTCTACGTCGACGTCCCGACGATGGTCGGGACGGGTCCGTTCACGATCATCGGTTCAGAGTACACGGCTAGTCCACTTGCGACGACCGATCGATTCCTTTTGTTCGACGACAAGAATCTCGAACTCGTCTCGACGCCCGGTCACATGCAGCACGACTTTTCGTTGATCGTTCGCAACGTGCAGGGCCTGGGAACGGTGGCCCTTGTTGGCGATCTTTACTTTGACAAGAATGATGCGAACGACTGGATGGGCGAGAATCGCGAGCTGGGATGGAAGAGCCGTAGGACTGTTGTTTGCGCTTACGGGGCGAACTACATCGTTCCTGGCCATGGCGAGATGTTTCAGGTGACCGAAGCGACGAAGAAGTCGACGGGTATCAACTGTAATAGTGCAGCTAATCGGGCTGCATCGATCGTTTGGACGTCTTTTGCAGTTATTGGCATGTTCACAGTCGTAGTCTTTTTTATGTGAATGCGTTTCCGGTCTGTGAATTTTTTGTCTTTTAACTAATCCTGGACATGTACCACCCGCACCGAATCTGTATGCTGAAGTTCCTTGTTTAACTAATTAATCTTAATTTTTGCTGTAAAACTTGAAAACTATAAAACCCGGCAACTGATAAACCTCGCGCTTACAGCTGTTTTCCATTTGAGATAGTAGAGAGGCATGGCAATTTTGTCATACAACGCGCGTGAGAAAACTGAGATTAAGGTTTTCAGTGAGGGGCTTCGGCTAGTCTTTTTCACAAACCTTTTTAGTATTGTTACTCATCCAGTCGCTTGTTACCACAAGGCGTCAACAATGACACTGTCCAATGCGATCGCCACAATTCATTTCCGCCTAGATCGACCTGCATGACAAGCCCATCGCTTCCAACGATCCGCCAATTCTACACGGGAATCACCGATCCGCGCGCCCGCGCCGGACGATATGCACTCGCGAGTGCACTCTGGCCTGTCCACAATTAAATGCAACTTCGACCAGGACTGCTCTTCAACGATCGACAGATGCTGTGCCTCCAAATTTAGCAGCCGCGTCTGTCGACCAGCGGTATCGATTGACGCGGCGCTGAGGGTTACTGCCCTCATGAATGGCACCTCACATTCAATAGATCCGAAGAGTTTCAAATTTTACAGATCACTCGCTCTCGTTCAAAGCACTGAAAAGAACATTCTCTGGAAATCGGGCGAACCGGGACTAATCATGCAGATCCTGAGAACTCTAAACGACCTCGCTGGTTTCCGCATGTGCGATCTCAACGCGGTGCTCGTCTCGCACGGCCACGTCGATCGGATGGGAAATGTTGGCTTATTTGTGGACATTCCGGTCTGCATTGAAACGGATCCATTCACGACGAACGGCTCCGATTACGTGATAAATGCACTCGAGAAAACCGATCGATTTTTTCTCTTCGACGATAAAATTCTTGAAATCGTGATGACACCCGGGCATACGATGGTCCAATTTTTGTTGATAGTTCGAAACGCGCCCGGCAAGGGGACTATCGCTGTGTTTGGCGATGTGTTTGAGGATAAAGCTGATAAGGATTAGTGGCAGAAGAGTGCGCGATACGGGGATAGTGTTGAGTTGGTTGCGAGAAGCCGCAAAGAGATTATGTGCTCGTTCGGAGTAAATTTTCTTTTCCCCGGCCATGGCGAGATGTTCGAGGTAACCGAAGTGACGGGGATTTTGACAGGCGTTGATTGTAGCGGAGAAGAGGAAGAGAAGACTTTGGTTTTATCCTTGCGGGTTGCGCGCTCGTTTTTTAAATATTTTTTCATAAGTGCACAATAAAATTTTGCAAGCTTTGACATGACAGTGGTATCATTGTGCGTGGGTCACGGGGCCACTTGATTTTTGTTTTCAAAAAGTGCCGAAAAGTCGAGGAAACATCAAAAAACAAAAATCAAAAAACAAAATTTGCGCGTTTTTGATGTTTGTTTTTTATTTTTCTTTCTTTATTTTTTTATATGTTTTCCATCTGCTAATAGAACAACGCGAGATGGTATAAGCAGCTCGTTTTAGCTATAAAGCAGCTTATATTAGCGTTTTCACGAGGTTTCAATACGACCCTACGTAAATTGGTCGAGGTTGACTTGAAGATTGTAAAGCGTTTTGCGTAACATGCTAACAGTATTTCAAACGTTTATGTACACTTCGATGCCCAAACAAGCTAATATAAGGTGCTTTATAGCTAAAACGAGCTGCTTATACCATTTCCCGTTGTTCTAGAAGCAGAAGGAAAACATCGAAAACAAAAATAAAAAAATAAAAATCAAGAAACAAAAACCAAAAATGCCCAAATTCTGTTTTTTTTTTATTTTATTTTTTTATTTGTTTCCTCAACTTTTCGACACTTTTTCGAAACAAAAATCAAGTGACCCCGTGACCCACGCACATATCATGCTTATTTTCTACGAACAAAGTGCCTAACATTTTGTTATATTAGGAGCGTGCAGCACGGTTGATTGAGAGAAAATTGCGACTGATTGTGTTTGATTTACGAACAAGTCGGATCTGCCGATGATATGACGATAGATTACGCCGATGTTCATTGTTCACGCGTTCGCTATCGTACTTTGACCTAAGGTAATACTTCCTACAAAATCGACGAACATCCTTGCCTCGAGCCTGCAACAAAGCCAATTCTTCTGTGCAGAGCCTTCTCGTCAGTACGCACAAATTAAAATATGGTATTCCAGGCTTTGTAATAACTTAGCCTCGTTTGTAGTCACACAGCAAAGCACTCATGACATGACATTGTCAGTCACCCATCGCTGCGTGTTTGCTCTCGATTAGTCAAAGTGAATGCTAACAAAATACGCTCGACATGATCGCACAAAAATGAAATCTATATCAACTTGTTTAATGTTCGAAATTTCTATTTCGTTTATTCTATGCTCCGGCAGGAAATGTTGAGTTTGCCAACCCATTTGCCACTGACCGCAGATGCTCGAATTTTCCCACGTCCGGCGGAGACCCTGAAAGCAACATCCTCTTAGTGCGCATCCCGTGAAACTCGAGCACAACACAGGATAGGGCATTGTAGTACAATTCCGAAGACTTCAGTCATCGCATCGTAGCTCGAAATTTTTCTACGAAACGAATTTTTCAACTTCTTCTTTGAGTCACTTACGAATTCAGTTGCTCTTATATAACGGGGCCCGTTTGTCTGTCTGTCTGTCTTCCTGTGCACCAGATAACTTTTGCAGTAAGTAAGCTATTGGTCTGATTTTTTGCTGGCCAAAGGGGAAGGTCAAGTTCGTAGACGGTTCCTGGGCGCCTACTATTTCCCGAGCCAGACGATCCAATACGCCCACTTCCACGTGAAAATAGCGTGCTTTCCGCATAACTCCCGAGCGGCTTTACTATTTTGCTCGAAGTTTGTTGTATTATCCCGTCCCGATAAATTAGGTGCAGTCGTGCGTGCCCTTTTACGACATTTGATCTTGGTTACAAGTTCAAAAATTTTAAAAACTGATTTCAGCCATTTGTTTGCTGTTTTTTGTTTTACAGTCGTGCACGCATAAGTGGGACATGCATAAGTGGAACCTCATGTAAAATATCTTCTATATGGAACTTTTTTGCGAGTCCCTTCAAGCGTGTGCGTAAGGAAAAATGTTTGCATAAGTGGA